>JANAVB010009197.1:1205000-1485000 GCA_029216955.1 Iris pallida
CGCTCAAGCCAGCGTACGCTCAGGTCAAGCTTCGCTCAAGTCAAGCTAGCGTATGGACTCCATACGACCCCTAGTCACCCAAGTGAGCGTATACAAGACATACGCTCTAAAAAGGCAGCGTATGAACTCCATACGACTCCTCACTATCCAAGTGAGCGTATGCAAGTCATACGCTCCCAAAAGGTAGCGTATGAACCCCATACGACTCCTGACCATTCAAGTCAGCGTATGCAAGTCATACGCTCCCAAAAGGTAGCGTATGAACTCCATACGACTCCTGACCATTCAAGTCAGCGTATGCAAGTCATACGCTCCCAAAAGGTAGCGTATGAACCCCATACGACTCCTGACCATTCAAGTCAGCGTATGCAAGTCATACGCTCCCAAAAGGTAGCGTATAAACTCTATACGACTCCTCACTATCCAAGTGAGCGTATGCAAGTCACACGCTCCCAAAAGGTAGCGTATGCAAGACACACGCTACCTAAAAAGGCAGCGTATGGACTCCATACTGTGCTGCGCTAAAGAGCGCGCTCAGCTCAGTGACACAAGCTAAAAAGCTAGCGTACACTGCTCACTGTCTTCTCCAAACAGCAAGAACTCCATGGTTGCATCCCAAAGCTTCAAAAGTCCATAACTTGGTCAAAACCAGTCCAAATCCATCTTTTCAAAGGTCAAAATTGGGTAGGATAAACTTCTCTACAACATGGAACCATCAGAACTTAAAAACAAAGAAGTTTGATAGATCAAAACCACCAAACTCCGAAAATAACTCATTCTAGATCTACAAAAATTAAGACTTCGAAATGAAAAATGCCAAGTTCTAAACTCTCTTAGGATCTTGCGAGGAAGATAAATGAACTACAAAAACATGGGTTCTCATGTGGAGCAAGTTGTACTTGCCTACGGTTTGGTAGGTGGAGAGAGTAATGAAGAAGAAGAAGATGAGTAATGGTGAGAATGAGTAATGAGGAGGGAGAATGGAGAGGGTGGCTTTAAATATGGAAGGGGTGGTAGGTGGGAGCTAATGGGCCGGGTCCAACCAAGGCCAACCCGAACCCAAAGCCTAGCTAAAGCAGAGAATAAAAGCAGGAAATAAAGTGCAGAAATAAAATTGCAAAAATATAATTGTAGGAAATAAATTAACATGAAAATTTAAAGAGCAGATTAAATAATTAACATGAAATTAAAGGAATCTAAATACAGGATAATACATGATAAATATTAAATAAATATATGATAAATACTAAATAAATACACATGAGTTGTACATGTATAAAAATACGCATTTTAGGAACGGGGAGTGACAGGCTGCTTCCCAAGGGCGCGATCCCGCCGGCTCGTGCAACTCCGGACAGGCCAACGCGGGGTGGGGGGAGGGGAGTTCGCAAGCTGGAGGGGGAGGGTTGTCACCAACGGGAGGGAGGGGGAGGGAGTGGGGAAGGCCACCGGCGGAGGGAGGGGGGCGGGGGTTGGGTGGAGGGGGGAAGGTCGCCCGTGGGAGGGGGGAGGTCGTCGGCCTGAGGCAGGAGGGGGGAAGGTCGTCGGCCAGGAGGCCAGAGGCAGGAGGGGGGGTTTGGAGGGGAGGAACAATTTTGTCCAAATTTTTTTCAGGGTATCAAGTTAGTACCTATCAAAGTTGAGGGTATCAAGTTGAAAAACTGAAATAGTTGAGGGTATTAAGTTGTAATTTAGCCATTATGTTAATATCCAAACCATCAAGGCACGATTAATATTAGAAATAAAATCTAGTTATGATCAAAATTATATAATACAATTTAAGGGTCGTCCAGATGTGGTAATGAATGTAAATAAAGTGATATAATCATAAACAAAATCTAGTATATATATATATATATATATATATATTATATATATATATATATATATATATATATATATATATATATATATATATATAATCCAAACGAAACTTTATTGAAGTAATAGGCGCAAAATGCCAAAGCCTACACAAGTAAGCGCGCACAACGCGGCCAGAGCAAAAGAAAACAAACTGCTCAGAAAATGCATAAAAGGGAGCCGGGTCTCAACGTCAGCAGAAGTGGTGCGAGAACACGAAAAACAAAACTAAGCAATGGCTTCCCAGAAAGTGTGGGAGGCATGGGAGTATCGCCTCATAGCTTTTAGAATTTGTCTGATAACCTCTCTGTACAATTGAGGAGGGGATAGTGATGGCCTTCATATCTGTATTTGTTCCTGTTCTTCCATAAGATCCAGATACCAGTGGCCACGACAATCTGATGTCCGTGGGAGCTGCCCTAGCTAGTCAATAGATCATGGAGGCCCCCAGTCGGGGGGGGCAAGGCTCAATCTAAGGTAAAGATTAAACCAGATCTGTCTCGCCAGTTCTCCAGAAAGGAGGACGTGCTCTACCGATTCTGAAGAGTGCTCTGCACAGCAATGGCATCTGGATACGAGGCTAAATCCGAAAGATCTGATGGAATCGTCTGTCGGTAACTTTCGACGTAATGCCCGCCATATGAGGACGGACCATTTGGTAGAGATGCAAGAATGCCAAAACTTAGTGTACGATGGATGCGGCACGCCACTGCCTCTAGCAACTATTCTGGCGGAAGCCAGCGTAAAATTATCGCTCGGGTTAGGGGACCATCTCCACGTGTCGGGTGTGTCAGTAACTCGAAGGTTACCAGCAAGAAGATCATCGACCGCCTGTTGCCCGAGCCAAATTCTAACCCTCTCCTAATTCTATCCATAACTAACCTCCCAAAGATCCCTAATGACACATCCCTGGGGAGTGTGGACGTTGGGCTGGATGGTGTCTGCGCCAAGCCACTGCTCCAGGCAGGCCGAGGATCTTCCGTCGCCCAGCAACAGACGGATGGAAGGTTCGGCGAGGTCGCATCCCCGAGTTATGCGACGCTACGACGTCGAAGATCTGTTGTTGGTGACCGCCTCTGTAAGATGTGAGAATCTGGAGTATCTAGCTCTCATGAATCTCGTCCACAACGAGATCTCCGAACGCAACTTCTACCAAAGTTTCATGGAACAAGCGTCCACGATGTGGGCATGTCTGCCGAATCCCAGACCCCCTTCTGCAGTTGGTTTGGCCATGGTATCCCAAATGGCCCAGTGGTATTTGTCCTTTCCGTCGCTATGACCTCAGAAGAACTTGGCGAATAGGACTTCGAGAGAGAGGAGGACCTTCTTGGGCGGGGAGCAAACTGCAAGGGTATATAGCAGGATGGAAGAAAGAACGTGTTTGATAAGGATCCTCTTGCCCCCTGGGGAGAGGGTGGCGTTGTGCCATCCCGTAATCATTTTGCAGATCTTGTCAACAAGGTGTTCAAATATGCCCGAGTTCGTTTTTCCGTACACCAGAGGGCAGCCCAAGTATAGGAACGGCGGGTAAGCCATGGTGAATGAGGTTATATTGGAGAGGTCCGTAGAGCGTGATCTGTCCGTTTTATGACGGGTATAAATGACGCTCTTGTTGTTATTGACGCGCTGTCTGGAGCATCTGGTATAACGATCAAGCGTTCGAAGAACCACCTCGATCGATCCGAGGTCTCCAGAGCAGAAGATAAGGACGTCATCAGCGTAAGCCGGGTGAGTGATAAGCGGGCAACCTGTGGTAGAATGGAAGTGGTAGAAATTGGGCATTCTAGACATGCTATTGAGGCTTCTGCTGAGAGCTTCTGCCGCAATAATAAAAATGGCAGAAGAGAGGGGGTCCCCTTGTCTCACTCCATGGGTGGATCGGAAGAACCCTGCAGCCTGGCTGTTGATGATGGTGGAGAACCAAGCATTGTTGATGGATCTGAAAATGATGTCAATCCAAGATTCGGAGAATCCGAACGTCCTGAGGACCCAGATCATGAATTGCCAGTCCAAACGGTCGTAAGCCTTCTCCATATCCAGTTTGATGGCCACGTTCCCCCCTGGACGAAAACTTCATACATGTGATCATTTCTTGGGCGAGAAGGATGTTGTCGTTGATGTTGCAACCTTTAACAAACCCGCTTTGCTCACTAGAGATGATCTTGGGAAGGAGATTGGACATCCTGTTGGTGACGATTTTCGATATGATCTTGCTGGTGAAGGTGCATAGGCTTATAGGGCAGAAGTCTTTGAAGGTTTTCGGGTTGTCTTTTTTGGGAATAAGGATGATGTTGGCGCAAGAGATGGAATTGGGATATCTAGTCCCTTGGAAAAAAGGCTATGGTGGCCTCCAGAAGGTCCGCTTTTAAGATGTCCCAACAATTTCTAAAGAAGACGCCGTTGAAGCCGTCAGGCCCTGGAGCGCTGTGTTCGTTAATGGACCAGACAGCTTCCTTGACCTCCTCTTCCGAAGGAGTAGCCAACAGTGTCTCATTCTCGTTCTCGCTAATGAGGGAGGAGATATCGGACAGGAGCGCGTCGTCTTTCACGACCGACTCTTTAGTGAAAAGGTTATATATATATATATATATATATATATATATATATATATATATATATATATATATATATATATATATATATGGGAAAAATATATATATATATATATATATATATATATATATATATATATATATATATATATATATATATATATATATATATATATATATATATGGGAGCGGATCAAAAGCCCCCCTTAGAAAACCCCCTAAAAAACCCCCTCATTCTAATTCGTAATATTAATGTTAATATTAATGTTAATGTTAATACTAATGTTAATATTAATATTAATTTTTTTATATATTAATGTTAATGTTAATGTTAATGTTAATGTTAATATTAATGTTAATGTTAATATTAATTTTAATGTTAAGTTTAATGTTAATTTTAGTATTTAATGTTAATTTTAACATTAATATTAACATTAACATTAATATTAACATTAATATTAACATTAATATTAACATTAAATTACGGATTAGAGTGAGGGGGTTTTTAGGGGGTTTTCTAAGGGGGACTTTTGATCCGCTTCTTATATATATATATATATATATATATATATATATATATATATATATATATATATATAGTAATAGGAGTCCCTTATTCAACTTGACCGTTGGGTAGTTAAGGATTGTTATATAGGCCATGCAATTTAGGTAGAGAATTACTAAATTTAGATAATTTGAGAAATTTCCATAGATACACTATTGCATTTTGATATGGCGATAGGATCCAGGGTAGACTATTCATTAGGAAACTAGGCCTTCCTAGAATTCAATTTATAACCTTGATTCAAATTATCTTTTCTGCCATCTCTAAACATTACCATCGTTGCTCGTATCACTTAGTTGTTTCCATTTGTTTTCCCTAAGAGTATATTTTATTTCCACTTTTTTGAGTTTGGACCTAACTCAATTATCTATATATTAATCTCGAGTCGAGTTTTTTATTCAAAATTTTCCTCTCCATCATTGAATATTGAATATCCATGAAATATGGATTAAAAGATTTTTATTTATTTTGGCTTCAATCATTGTCCTCCCCAATCAATTATTTTTTCCCAATAACTGATATTTATACTTGAAGGACAAATACTTACATCTCCTTGGAACTTGTTTGAAACTCTAGAACCTACTTTGAAATTCTTATGGATATAGTTGGAAGAATATTCGTTGACTTACAATGGCAAGACAACGGCGCACTGTCGCCATTTATTTGAATTATCGATTTTGACTTTGAGTTATTTGTTAACATTGATAGAGCTAATAGAATATTTGATACAATATCATATTTGAGTCATGAAACCATGGGTTTACTGTAGCCAGATGTACACTGACGAGGCATGGATTCTCGGTAAAACGACTTCGAATATGCATACGGTTTTCGAATACCATAGAGGCTATGTCTTTGTTGTCATATGACTATTAAGTTTCCAAATTTATTTGTGCCTTATTCCTAGACAATATCTTCTCGATAAACTGGTCTTTCTTTCTTTCTCCCTTATCTTTCTATTTTCGAATAGTCATTTTTTCAAAACCTATTTTTTTATTTCCTTTCACTAGATAGATTCCTAAACGTATCTAGATTTTGGTTCAAAAATTCGTGCCTAAATGATTATGGATAAATAGTTAAGCATATCGAAACGATTTTGATTTGATCGTTCTTAAAATAATTTCGATCGCGACTAGACTATTTTTGTAAATTTTGATCGAGTCAATTCACATTTTTCCTAGGTTTTGAGTATATAATCATGCCTAAACATTTTTGCTTAACTAGTTGATCGTGCCAAATGATTTCAATTTTGATCGTTCTTAAAACAATTTTTATAGCGACTAAGCTATTTTGACTATAATCATAATCGTACCTATACTCCGACTCAATTATTGCTAATGTTTATATTCCATCATGATCATGACTATTTTGATCTAGCTTGTTCATGCTCGTGCCAACTTTTTTTAATTTTGATCATGCTTGGATTACTTGCATGATTAATCTTGATCGTGACTGCATCTTAGTTGTAACTAAGTGATTTTAACCATGTTTAGACTTTGTCTAAATTTTGATCGTTGACCATGCCTACAGAATTCCATCAGTAGTCAATCGTGCCTAAAAACTTTTCTTGTTTAAACTATTTCTATTTTGATTATATCCTTACCATCATGACTAGATCCTTTTTCTTAAGGTTCAAATTCTATCCACGATCTAAACTATTGATCAAATCATTTTCTTGACTATATTTTAGTCATACCTAACCGTGCCTTTTGAAATTTTGAGGACAAAATTTTTCTAAGGTGGGTAGATTTGTAACTCCTCTTTCCGAGTTTTCAAATTTTTATTTATTTAGTTATTCTATTTTTAATTTGTGTTTTGAAAAAAAAAATTCTTTGAAAACATGTACACATTATTTTTCTACAATTTTTTGTATTATTTTTTTTTCTAAAAAGAAAATTCTTATGATTCGAAAACAATAATCAGTTTAAATAAAATATTTTCTCTTAAATTTATTATTGGCGTTATTTGTTTATTAGCTTATTAACTTCGAAAAATGATTGGGAAAATTATAAATATTTTATAAGATTTTGATTAAGGAAAATATGATTAATAAAAATATGTTTTATGGAATATTATTTTAATCAATTATTGTTTGGATTTAAGAATATATTATTTGATAAATACTAAATATTATTTTATAAAATTATTAGGTTGACTATCTATTGAATTGAATTATAGGATTTAGTTATTTGGTAATATCAATATTTTTTTAACGTTACTCTTCTACTTCAAATTACTATGATAATCAATTATATAATTTTAGATTTAATTTATATGATTTAAATTATTATTATTAAAGTTATTATGATGATAGTTTATTTGATTTGAATATGAATTTACATAACTTGATTTAATAATATAAACTAATACTTTAAATTATCAATTTGGATCATTTATGGGAATTTAAAAGTTATTTGATTTAATACTATCTTTACATGTTTCAAAATATTATTTGGAAGTATTAAGTCTTATTTAGAAAGCATTATTAGTTTTAGATTTGACTAAATGTAATTTTAAGTATTATTGACAAAATATAGTATCGTTTTAAATTATTATGGATTAATTTTTACTAAATTAAAATTTATGGTAATCACTATTATTTGATTTATGTGTCGCTTTAACTAACTTATTGGTATTTAAATTTATATATATTTGAATCATATTTGATAACATTAAGTTGCTAATTTAAATTAATTTGGTTTGTTATTATAAGTATTTTTTAAACAATAAGTAGGTTGGCTAATTTATTTTGAATAAAATATGAATGTGTAAAAATATACTTGAAAATATTTGATAGTGTCAAATAATACTTTTAAATTATTTTATGATCAATTATTTGATTTTATTTTAAATTGGAAATTTTAATTATCAAAGGAATTCTGAAAAGATTCCTTTCAAAAATTAATCCTATCTATTGGTTTAAAATTATGCTTTTGTAATATCCTCAAAAAGTCTATATAAGCCAATATTCGATCTCGTGCCATGAAAAAATCGAAATCCCTTCCAATACAATTAAACAACTACTAGCTGCCATCATCTCCCCTTCACCACCCTCGTTCTCCTCCTCCCTGTCAAACCCCAAAATCCTACCGCCACTGTCGCCGCGTTCCGCGGCCAAGACCACCATTTTCTCTTCGGCGACTACCTGCCATCTTTAAGAACACCACCATCATCATATTCGTGCTCGATTGTGTCTGTGTCCAGCACAATCACTGTATCAATCATGTCCGAACCCGTGTTGTCTGTGTCCACATCAATTTTACTATCATGTGTCTGTGTCCAGCACAATTACTGTATCAATCATGTGATTGTGTCTGTGCTCGATTGTGTCTGTGCCCAGCACAATCACTGTATCAATCATGTCCGAACCCGTGTTGTCTGTGTCCACATCAATTTTACTATCATGTGTCCATTCATATCCGTAACAGTACATCATTCGTGTCCGCCATACCGAACACGACTCTGAATTCCGCGGAAACATCATTCCTTGTGTCCCCCATCCGGGACACACGATACCATTTCCCGGAGAAGAAGTAGAAGGAATCTAAACCAACCTCACCACCTCATGCGGGAAGTCCGTCGTGTCCTCGCCACCCAACTCCCCTGTCTGGACCCCTCCATCTCCGTCAACACCAATGGCAACACAACTGCCAACACCGTGGCCATTGTTGGGTTTTTTTAGCCTTTGTTTTGGTTTTTAGTCCCACATCGGCTAGAAAGGAATGTTTATCTCCATATATATGAGTCTTTACTCTTTATGGAGATGCACATGTAGTGCACATGGGTGTGTGCCATGTGGGATTAATTATTAATGGTATAAAGGCTTAATCAACAATTAAAAAGCTGTAAGCTTTTTGCTCTTGGAAATTTATTTCCATGGAGCTAAGCTCCTTTGGAGCTTAGCGACTCGGACTCGGACTCGGACTCGGACTCGGACTCGGACTCGGGCTCGGGCTCGGACTCGGACTCGGACTCGGGCTCAAGGGCTCATGAGGCGTAATGTGGCATTTTGTTGGCGCACTTTGCACTTAGCATCGTCGCTAGGCGCATAGTGCGCTTAAGTTGCGCTCGTTGCGCGGCCCGTTACGTGAGCCCAGTGCGCGCAGTGTGCGCAGCGTACACAGCATACGTAGAGTGCGCAGTGTGCGCAGCGTACGCAGCGTACGCAGTGTGCGTAGAGTACGTATGTGCGTATAGCTGGATGCATATTAGAGCGGGAACGGTTGCAGCAGTTGCTGCATGTTCAGGAGTGGTTCTGCCACTACCCTGAAGTGCAGGTAACTGCTTGGCAACCGCCCCGTGGGCTATATATGCAGGTTCTCTCCTCTCTCTCAGTTGGTAGAAGTAATCAGAATTCCAGAGAGAAAACTCTAAGTGTTCTTTAACACAACAGAGTAGTGAGCGTGTTGTTTAACACAAACACTAGTACTTTTTAGTACGCGTGAGTTCTGTTACTTCAAACAGAGAGAGAAGAGTACCATTGCAAGAGGAGTTCGCCGTCTTCCGAGGAGCAGGAGTGTTCCAAGGTTTTCCGTCAACCTTGCTGGTTCCTGGAAGCTGTTCGCAGAGGGCGAATAAAGCTTTGAGCAACGGTGATCATTCACCCCAGCAATTCCATTTCTCGCCTGTCACCCTTCTGTTGCCTTTAGCAGTTCTGTCAGTATCTTCTTTTTAGAAGGCACTACTGCCAGTTTGCTACGATTACGAAAATCTCTTTAGATTATTCGTGAATTACGATATCTTTTTAGATCTCGTAATTTGCAGAATCCTTCTGGATCTCTGTTGCAAAACCTTCTTTAAGGAATTGCATTTGAAACGTTGTCTTTACAACTATTTCAGTTTCTGTATTTTCCATCGAAAAGCGTGCCCCGGCGTTCCCGACAATAACAATCTCAAAGCTTTATTGCTACGATGGAAAATATTAATGCTTCACTCCTAAACACTGACTTCTGTAAGTTAGAGAAGTTTGATGGAGAGCATTATCAAGTCTGGAAAAGGAAGGTTTATCTCACTCTTCAACTTAGAGACGTTGATCACGTATTGCTTGAAGAGGAACCTACTGTTCCAGATACTGGGTCTGCTGCCGCAATCTCTGCGGCTACTAAACTTCAGGCCAAGTGGCGAAGGGAGAATAGCATTTGCAGGTTGCTTATCCTGAATGCTATGGAGGATTCTCTAGCAGAATCCTACAGTAAGAAACCAATTGCCAGAGACATATGGGAGTCTCTGGAAAAACTGTACGAAGAAGACAAGAACAGGAGCAAAATATTTGTGGTTGAAAAATATCACAAATGGCTCTTTGAGGACGAGAAGTCCATGCTGCCGCAGGTCAAAGAATTTCTGAAGTTGCGACAGAATTTGGAAGACGAGGCTATGCCCCTCCCCGACAAGTTTATTGTTGGAGGGATTGTCTCAAAGCTCTCCGCTGGGTGGAGCAAGTTCTATGCAAACATGCATAGGAAGAAGCTGGAGATCACCCTTGAAGATCTCCTACAGGAAATTTATGTTGAAGACCAGATGAGGGCTCAACATAAGGTTGACACGCTTTCCAAGCAATTGGCTAACGCCAATCTGGTTCAGACCAAGGAACCAAAGGGAAAGGAAAAGCGTGCAGATTTCCAGAAGAAGAAGAAGAACCCTAACAACTTGAATGTTAAGGGAACTTCTTTCAAGTCAAAGAAATCTAAGGCAAAGATGCCTTGTTTCAAGTATGGCCAGTTGGGCCATTTCAAAAGTGAATGTACAGCACCGGCCAAGAAATCAGAGCAAGGTGAGCCTAGCAAAGTCTCAATGATTACTGATGTAATTGCTATGATTGGACAGGTTGATGCTGTAGGATCTGATTCAGAATGGTGGATAGATACTGGAGCCACCTGCCATGTCTGCTCCAGTAAGGAGTGGTTCACCACCTACAAACCCACTTCTGAAGCGGTTGTGATGGCGAACCAAGCACAAACTGAAGTGCTCGGGATCGGGATGGTGGTGTTGAAGCTGACTTCGGGGAAGTCTCTGACACTTTAAGGCGTAAAGCACGTACCTGCTATCGCCAAGAACCTGGTCTCGGGAGGCCTACTCTGCAATGCAGGCCTCAGGATGGACATCAATGCTGGCCAGATGGTGATGTCTATCAAGGGAACATATTTCGGGAAAGCTTTTTATACCGAAGGAATGTTCAAGATTCAGCTTGTAAATCAGTCCAATGTAATTAATGTAATTAATGAAATCACTCCTTCTGCTTATACTCTTGAGTTGTGGCATAATAGGCTAGGACATGTTCATTGTAAACGAATAAACAGAATGTCTAGTCTAGGACTTATCTCCAAGTGTGGGGGTAAGGTAGAGAAATGTGAAGTTTGTGCTCAAACAAAGATCACAAGGAAACCCTTTCCTCGGGTTAATCGAAGTACAGATCTTCTGGAGTTGGTACACTCAGATATCTGTGACTTCAAACAGTTCTCTACAAAGGCCGGGATGAAGTATTTCATAACCTTCATCGACGACTTCTCAAAGTATGCGTTCGTCTACTTGCTGAAGGCTAAAGACGAAGCATTCGAGAAGTTCAAGGAGTTCAGAGCCGAAGCTGAGCGGCAGACTGGACAACAACTCAAAAGGATAAGAAGTGATCGAGGTGGGGAGTACAGGTCACATGAATTCGCATCGTTCTGTAAGGAACATGGAATTGTCAATGAGACTACGGCTCCGTACTCTCCTCAATCAAACGGAGTAGCTGAGAGAAAGAACAGGACGTTGACAGAAATGATAAATTCAATGTTGTTGACTGCTGGCCTTCCTAAGTGCTACTGGGGAGAAGCTGCATTGACGGCCACTTTTATTCTAAATAGAGTGCCTCATGCAACTTCAGACGTTACTCCTCATGAACTCTGGTTCAAGGTCAGACCTAACTTGAATGTCATTCGAGTGTGGGGGTGTCTGGCGTATGTCAAGCTTCCAGATCTAAAGATTCAGAAGCTTGGGACAAGGACTACAAAGACGATCTTCTTGGGGTATGCCGAGAAGAGTGATGCTCGGAGATTTCTTGATATTGAGTCAAATTATATCATTGAATCTCGCGATGCAGAATATTTTGAAGACAAGTTTGCAAGGCACAAGAATATTGTTCTTCCGGATGTTCCGGAGAATAATGAGGGTGCACAAGAGACAGAAGTCTTCAATGAAGATGTGGTCCAAGAAGATGTTGTTGTTGAAACAACGGTTGAACCAGAACAAGCTGAGCCGTCAGCTAAGCGTGTGAGGAGACCGAAAGACTTCGGAAGTGACTTTGTCACCTATCATGTGGAAGCAGATCCGCTTACCTATGATGAGGCGATGAAGACCAGAGACACGGTTTTCTGGAAGGAGGCGATTGACAATGAGATTGATTCCATCACCTCAAATAATACTTGGGTGTTGGTTGATCTTCCTGAAGGAGCGAAACCCATCGGATGCAAATGGATCTTCAAGAAGAAGATGAAAGCAGACGGAACTATTGACAAGTTCAAGGCTAGGTTGGTAGCCAAGGGGTTTTCTCAGAAGCAGGGGATTGACTATTTTGACACGTATGCTCCAGTAGCCCGGATGACCACCATCAGAATGTTGATTGCTCTCGCAGCAATACATAAGATGGTGATACATCAGATGGATGTAAATACGGCTTTCCTAAATGGCGAGCTGACCGAAGAGATTTACATACAACAGCCAGAGGGATTTGTCATCAGGGGACTTGAAGACAAAGTCTGCAAGTTGGTGAAATCCTTGTACGGTCTTAAACAGGCTTCCAAGATGTGGCATGAAAAATTTGACAAAGTTATAAGGTCAAATGGCTACATGGTCAGCGATACGGGCAAGTGTGTTTACACGAAGTTCGCTGATGGAAGAGGTGTGATCGTTTGTCTGTACGTGGACGACATGCTTATCCTAGGTACGGATATTAGCTGTGTCACTGAGACAAAGAAGTTCATCTCTAGCAAGTTCAGTATGAAGGACTTGGGGGAAGCTGATGTGATCTTAGGGATCAAGATCATCCGGACAGACACTGGACTAGCGCTGTCACAGTCTCATTATATTGAGAAAATGATTACTCGTTATGGGTATCGGGATCTTCCAGGGATCGATACGTCATACATGTGTGATCTGAAGCTGAAGCCTAATTCAGGGAAAAGCGTTAGGCAGCTGGAGTATGCAAGCGTAATCGGGAGTTTGATGTATGCTACTACTGCCACAAGGCCTGACATAGCTTTCGCCGTGGGAATGCTGAGTCGTTTTACAAGCAATCCAGGTGTTGAACACTGGAAAGCTGTGGAACGGGTTATGAGATATCTCAAGAAGACTCAGACATATGCACTGTACTACAGCGGAGATCCGTCGGTAGTGGAAGGCTTCAGTGATGCCTGTTGGTGCTCAGAGGTGGAGAGCGAGAGGTCCACAGGTGGATACATTTTCACAATGGGTGGAGCTGCTATATCGTGGAAGTCGAAGAAGCAGACTATGCTCTCGCGGTCATCCATGGAATCTGAGTTCTTTGCACTTGATACCGCAGCCGAGGAAGCAGAATGGCTTCGGGAGCTCATGTATGATCTTCCAGTGGTTGGGGCGCAAATACCGGCGATACCGATATACTGCGACAACCAGGCGACTGCGGCGGTGGCATCAAATAACCTTTTCAACGGGAAGAAGAGGACTGTGCGGTTGAAACACAGGGCAGTACACGATCTTATCAAGAGAGGTGTTATTGCAGTAATTGATGTTCGGAGTCAGGAGAACCTGGCGAATCCGTTCACCAAGGGCCTCAAGCGCCAGTTGGTCGATGACACAGCTTGTAAAATGGGCTTGAAGGCATTCTGATATTGTATTATTGTATTCCTACCATAAAGTTTTATGCTATTAGTTCAAAGATTTTATCTACTAGGCATCTAGCTTTTGGTTCAAGGGAGGACCACTAATCGGAAGAATATCAGGAACGGTGGGTACATGTTCTATTGGGCATGGAGAGGTTACGAACCTATAACCACTGTTGTCTACTGTTGTTTTCTGCGGAAAACAGGTCCTGTGGGAGGTTGGCTTAAATGCCTTAATAAGTTCTCAGGCATTTGGAATGTCTGGTATGCTTTACAGGAAGCATGGTAGCACAGCACTACAAGGAGTGTGACTCCATGCTATGTGTGGCAGTGACTCCACCATGAGGTTCTCGAAGGAGGTAAAGCCTCGGCTATGTTAGCCAAGTCACAGCGGCGTAGCACCGCAAATAGGCAGTTGGCCTAATGCTGTATATTGAATTAAAGAGGGATGTAGTCAGCACTACAAAGAGAAGGTGTTCCTCATGTTATGGGTGGCACGACACCACAATGAGGTAAATCCGGCTAGGGATAAAGCCTCGGCCTTGCAAGCCATGTCGTAGCGGCGTAACACCGCACAGAAGCGTAAGGCTTCATGCTGGGTAGTTTGGCACTACAAAGGGGCTAGACCTCATGCTACGGGTAGTATGACACTACGATGAGGTTCCCGGTGATTCGGGGTAAGGTCCTCGGCTTAAGGCCATGTCATAGCGGCGTAGCACCGCAAAGGAAGCGTTGGACGCTTCATGCCATGTCTCTTTAATAAAGAACTCACCTATAGTGTATGGACAAAGAGATATCAGGCCGTCTCTTGAGGGTAAACTTGTAGACGCCCAATATTATACACTGAAACCAGGCTGGCACACGGCCTTAAATGTGCAGCCAGAAGCACATGTAACTACATTATGTGAGTAGAAAGAATTTCAGCTATGATGCAGAATTCAAGGCTTAGTCCATTCTTGTATTATAGTTTGATTTTTGACACACGTGGGAAGATTCAAGTCTTAAGTGGCATCTATCCTAAAAGCATAATGGACAGTTACTGTGGGGAACACTCGTACTCATATATATAGAGATATGTGGGGGATTGTTTGGTTTTTTAGCCTTTGTTTTGGTTTTTAGTCCCACATCGGCTAGAAAGGAATGTTTATCTCCATATATATGAGTCTTTACTCTTTATGGAGATGCACATGTAGTGCACATGGGTGTGTGCCATGTGGGATTAATTATTAATGGTATAAAGGCTTAATCAACAATTAAAAAGCTGTAAGCTTTTTGCTCTTGGAAATTTATTTCCATGGAGCTAAGCTCCTTTGGAGCTTAGCGACTCGGACTCGGACTCGGACTCGGACTCGGGCTCGGGCTCGGACTCGGGCTCAAGGGCTCATGAGGCGTAATGTGGCATTTTGTTGGCGCACTTTGCACTTAGCACGTCAGCATCGTCGCTAGGCGCATAGTGCGCTTAAGTTGTGCTCGTTGCGCGAGCCACTTGCGCGACCACGTTGCGCGGCCCGTTACGTGAGCCCAGTTATGCTGGCCCAGTTACGCAGGCCCAGTTACGCAGCCCAGTACGCAGCCCAGTGCGCGCAGTATGCGCAGCGTACGCAGCGTACGTAGAGTGCACAGTGTGCGCAGCATACGCAGCGTACGCAGTGTGCGTAGAGTACGTATGTGCGTATAGCTGGCTGCATATTAGAGCGGGAACGATTGCAGCAGTTGCTGCATGTTCAGGAGTGGTTCTGCCACTACCCTGAAGTGCAGGCAACTGCTTGGCAACCGCCCCGTGGGCTATATATGCAGGTTCTCTCCTCTCTCTCAGTTGGTAGAAGTAATCAGAATTCCAGAGAGAAAACTCTAAGTGTTCTTTAACACAACAGAGTAGTGAGCGTGTTGTTTAACACAAACACTAGTACTTTTTAGTACGCGTGAGTTCTGTTACTTCAAACAGAGAGAGAAGAGTACTATTGCCAGAGGAGTTCGCCGTCTTCCGAGGAGCAGGAGTGTTCCAAGGTTTTCCGTCAACCTTGCTGGTTCCTGGAAGCTGTTCGCAGAGGGCGAATAAATCTTTGAGCAACGGTGATCATTCACCCCAGCAATTCCATTTCTCGCCTGTCACCCTTCTGTTGCCTTTAACAGTTCTGTCAGTATCTTCTTTTTAGAAGGCACTACTGCCAGTTTGCTACGATCACGAAAATCTCTTTAGATTATTCATGAATTACGATATCTTTTTAGATCTCGTAATTTACAAAATCCTTCTGGATCTCTGTTGCAAAACCTTCTTTAAGGAATTGCATTTGAAACGTTGCCTTTACAACTGTTTCAGTTTCTGTATTTTCTATCGAAAAGCGTGTCCCGGCGTTCCCGACAATAACAGCCATCGACCGCACCACCGCCGGTCGTCCATCTCCTCCACCACACCACCAAAACCCCTATCACTCCATACTCAGAACCAAAAACCATCAGCACCACCTACATGCCGCCCGGCCACCACCTTTGACCTCGTCCCCCGCGACGACCGAGTCATGATTTGCAACACCCGTGCCGCCGGATTCCCAGCCCGCGATACCGGTCCTCCCGAGCACTGTGTCTGCGCTCCACCAAGCCGCTCATACACAGCCTGCCGCGGCCACGAGTCAGCGCTGGCCGGAGATCCCTACAGACCCGTGGACCACCGTGGCCCCATCCAATGTGACCCAGACCCTCGCATGTGTTCAACACCACCCGGCGTCGACAAGCCCTAGCCGCATGTCGCTCGACTCCCGCGGATCCGGGCCTCCGCGTGTCGCCTCGACGACCGGAGCGCCTGTAGGTGAGTCTTTCCCCTCACGTCCCTCTATAAATCCTCTTCTTAATGGGGGAAGAAAACTCCATTAAATGCACTTTTAAGTCTCTCTCTCTCTTTCTTCCCAATTGATGATGTTCTCTTCCTTTCTACTATTTCCAAGTCAGAATCGAGAAAAAGAGAGAGACTTGGAAAAGCATTTGTTGCATTTATTTATTTATTTGCATAGTAGTTATGTCAGTATGGTTAATTGTTAGTTCACAAAACTCCAGATTGCAACAGTGTACATATAAGTATTGCATAATAATAATCTCTTATACAAAACACAAAGGTTTTTGAATCCTAGGGCTGACTGTGTCAAGATAAAGAGTGGTTGGGATTTAATCTTGGTGAATCAACGGTTGTGGGGTTTTATGGGGAATCCAATGAGTGAGGTTTGCACTCATAATGGTAGTGGATGAGCATTATTGAGAGTGGGGTTTTATGGGGAATGAGCATTATTGAGAGTGGGGCTTTATGGGGAATCTAAAGAGTGGGGTTTGCACTCATAATGGTTGTGGATGAGCATTATTGAGAGTGGGGTTTTATGGAAAATCCAAAGAAAATTCACATCCAGCAGTGGTTGGGATTTAATATTTTGATGGGGGCCTCATAATTATTATTGTTCGTTTAAAATTGGGGGTCCAAGATTTTGAGGGAAAATACCTTAAATGAACCATGCCCTATGGGCACGGGTTATGACTAGTAGTATTATATGTAAATATGTATATATTATTATATTAATTATTTTATTAATATTATCAGTAATATTCTTATGGTTATTTTAAATAAATAAATATATATTGTTAGTCTCGGGGCTTGACCAAAGATGGAAAACTGATGCAATCGAGATCTGAGATGTCACACAAAAAATTTTGCAGTGATCAAACTCAAGATCTACGATGATACAAAAAACCAAATAGCCAGATTACAATATGAAGGAGGGAAATAGAGAAGAGAAGATCTCTCGTTCTTCCTTGCAAACGTGTTGCAATTGGGACAGAACGAGTTACAATAATGTAGAGAAAGATGAGATGAAGAAAAGTTGCTGGGATGTCAAAACACCGTTGCTCAAAGCAAGATTCGTCCCACACGAATTGCTTCCAGGAACCAGCAAGTTGAAGAACTTGTGGAACGCTCGAAGTCACCTCTGTTATGACTCCTCAGATGGACTTGTAATGGCGACAGCAGCTCCCTCTCTCTCTTTTTTCTGACTTAGAAAATTCGTAGTAGTTCACAAAGGAGGCCAGAAGAGAGTATATATAGAGAGAGGGTGGAAACCCTAACCGCCTTTTCAGTTATGGAAAGATTGAATTAAGTCCCACAAAGATGGCAACGAAATTAATTCAAATCTTATGGAAAGATTGAATCAAATCCCACAATGATGGCAACGAAATTAATTCAAATCCCACAAAGATAGCAACAAAATTAATTCAAATCTTATGGAAAGATTGAATTAAATTCCACAAAGATGGCAACGAAATTAATTCAAATCTTATGGAAAGATTGAATTAAATCCCACAAAAAGTGGATCTGAATTAATCGTATTGAATCAGTCTTTCCATAACTGACTTGTAGTCTGCACAGTCAGCCTGGTGCGAGTCCATGAGCCCATGAGCCCGAGTCCGAGTCCGAGCCCGAGCTCGAGTCCGAGTCCGAGTCGCTAAGCCCCTTTGGGGCTTAGCTCTAAATGGAATTAATCCAAAAGAATAACAAAAACATTAATGCTTAATCCTTGGAGCCTTATTCTTACCTCCTAGTAAAATCACCCACATGGTTCCCTCCTTAGGGTCACCACCCCATGTGCATCTCTCAACAACACAACCAAGTATATATGTTGAGATAACTCATGGTGTATTTCCGATGTGGGACTAAACTTTTACAAGGCATGTTGAGAGCAAGCTCTCTCCATGTAAAGAAAGCACCAACAATCCCCCACATATCACAACATATATATGTGTCCAGGGTTGAGTGTTCTCTACAGTAACTGTCCATTTTGCATTAGGATAGATGTCGCTGACGACTTGAATCTTCCCGCATGGGTTAAATAACAATGTGATACAAGAATGGACTATGCCTTGAATTCTGCACCACAATTATAATTCTTCCCACTCACAAAGTGTAGTTACGTGTGCTTTTGGCTGCACATTAAAGGCCCTGGCCTGGTTTCAGTGTATAATTTTAGGCGTATACAAGTTTACCCTCAAGAGACGGTCTAATATCTCTTTCCATACACTATAGGTGAGTTCTTTATTAAAGAGACATGGCATGAAGCCTTGCGCTTCCTTGAGGTGCTACGCCGCTATGACATGGCCTGAAGCCGAGGCATTACCCCTACCTGGGAACTTCATCGTAGTGTCATACTACTATAGCATGAGGTCTCAGCCTCTTTGTAGTGCCAATCTACTCATCATGAAGCCTAAGGCTTCCTTGCGGTGTTACGCCGCAACGACATGGCTTGCAAGGCCGAGGCTTTACCCCTACCTGGGTACCTCATCATGGTATCGTACCACTGTAACATGGGGCCATCCTCCCCTTTGTAGTGCTGTCTACAACTATTTAATTACGTCATACAGCATTAGGCTACCTGCCTATTTGTGGTGCTACGTCGCTATGACTTGGCTTGCAAAGCCGAGGCATTACCCCAGACCTAGGAACCTCATGGTGGAGTCACCCCACTGTAGCATGGAGTTTCACTCCTTGTAGTGCTGCTCTACCGTGCTTCCTGTAAAGCACACCAGGCATTCAGCCTGAGAGAACTCATTAAGGCGTTTAAGCCAACCTTCCATAGGATCTATTTTTTTCGCAGAAAATACATTGTAGACAACATTGGTTATGGGTCCGTATCCCTTCTATGTTCCAGAGAACAAGTACCCACTGTTACCTGATAGTTTCCCAGTCAGTGAACCTCCTTTGAACCAAAAGTTAAATGCCTAGTATATTTCTCTTTGAACTAATAGCATAAAACTTTATGGTAGGATTACAAAGACACACTATCAGAATGCCTTCAAGCCTATTTTACAAGCTGTGTCATCGACCAACTAGCGCTTGAGGCCCTTTGTGAACGGATCTGCCAGGTTCTCCTGACTCCGAACACCAATCACTGCAATTATACCTCTTTTGATAAGATCGTGTACTGCCCTGTGCTTCAACCGCACAGTCCTCTTCTTTCCGTTGAAGAGGTCATTTGATGCCACCGTCGCAGTCGCCTGGTTGTCACAGTATATCGGTATCACCGGTATCTGAGCCCCAACTACTGAAAGATCATACATGAGCTCCCGAAGCCATTTTGCTTATCTGCTGCAGTTTCAAGTGCATAGAATTCAGATTCCATAGAGGAATAAGAGAGTATAGTCTGCTTCTTCGACTTCCACGATATAATAGCTCCACCCAAGGAAAAGACATATCCACCTGTGGATCTCTCGCTTTCCACCTCTGAACACCAGCTAGCATCACTGAAGCCTTCCACTACTGTCGGATACCCGTTGTAGTGCAGTGCATATGTCTGAGTCTTCTTGAGATATCTCATCACCCGCTTCACAGCTTTCCAGAGCTCAACCCCTAGGTTGCTTGTGAACCGACTCAGCATTCCCACGGCGAAAGCTATATCAGGCCTTGTGGCAGTGGTTGCGTACATTAAACTTCCGATAATGCTAGAATACTCCAGCTGTCTGACGCTTTCCCTCGAGTTTGGCTTCAGCTTCTGATCACACCTGTATGGCGTATCGATCCCTGGAAGATCCTTATACCCATAGCGTGTGAGCATCTTCTCAATGTAGTGAGATTGTGACAGCGCTACTCCAGTGTCTGTCCGGATGATCTTTATGCCCAAGATGACATATGCATCCCCCAAGTCCTTCATACTGAACTTGGTTGAGAGGAACTTTTTTGTCTCTGTGATACAGCCTATATCCGTCCCTAGGATTAGCATGTCGTCCACGTACAGACAAACGATGACTCCTCTTCCATCAGCGAACTTTGTGTAAACATATTTGTCCGTCTCGCTGACTCTGTAGCCATTTGAACTAATAACTTTGTCAAACTTCTCATGCCACATCTTGGAAGCTTTCTTCAAACCATACAATGATTTCACCAACTTGCAGACTTTGTCTTCAAGACCTTTGACGACAAATCCATCTGGTTGTTGCATATAAATCTCTTCGGTCAACTCCCCATTCAGGAATGCTGTCTTTACATCCATCTGATGTATCACCAACTTATGTATGGCTGCTAGAGCGATTAACATCCTGATGGTGGTCATCCGAGCTACTGGAGCGTACGTGTCAAAGTAGTCTATCCCCTGTTTCTGAGAAAATCCCTTGGCTACCAGCCTGGCCTTGAACTTGTCAATAGTTTCATCTGCCTTCATCTTCTTCTTGAAAATCCATTTACATCCGATGGGCTTTTCTCCTTCAGGTAGATCTACCAACACCCATGTGTTATTGGAGGTGATAGAG
Source organism: Iris pallida (assembly GCA_029216955.1). NCBI lineage: Eukaryota > Viridiplantae > Streptophyta > Magnoliopsida > Asparagales > Iridaceae > Iris > Iris pallida. The sequence goes on from JANAVB010009197.1 coordinate 1,226,087, forward strand.
TCAAACTCGTCATTCACTGCCTCCTTCCAGAAGATAGCATCTCTGGTCTTCATCGCCTCATCATAGGTAAGCGGATCTGCTTCCACATGATAGGTGACAAAGTCATCTCCGAAGTCTTTAGGTCTCCTCGCTCGCTTTGCTGACGGCTCTGTGAGTTCTGGTACAAGAGTTGTTTCATCAACAACAGCTTCTTCTTGGACTACTGGCCCATATGAGATTTCAGTCTCATTTGTACCAACATCATTTTCTGGAATGTTCGAAAGAACAATTTTTTTGTCTTTTGCAAACTTGTCTTCAAAGTATTCCGCATCGCGAGATTCGATGATATGATTTGACTCAATATCAAGAAATCTCTGAGTATCACTCTTCTCGGCATACCCCAAGAAGATCGCCTTTGTAGTCCTTGTCCCCAGCTTCTGAATCTTCAGATCTGAAAGCTTCACATATGCCAGACACCCCCATACTCGAATGACATTCAAGTTTGGCCTGACTTTGAACCAGAGTTCATGAGGAGTTACGTCTGAAGTTGCATATGGCACTCTATTCAGAATGAAAGTGGCCGTTAATGCAGCTTCTCCCCTGTAGCATTTTGGAAGACCTGCAGTAAGCAACATTGAATTCATCATTTCTGTTAATGTTCGGTTCCTCTCTGCTACTCCGTTGGATTGATGAGAATATGGAGCAGTAGTCTCCCATATGATTCCATGTTCTTTGCAGAACGATGCGAAGTCGTGAGACCTGTACTCCCCACCTCGATCACTTCTCAACCTCTTGAGTTGTTGTCCAGTCTGCCGTTCAGCTTCGGCCCTGAACTCTCTGAACTTCTCGAAAGCTTCGTCTTTAGTCTTGAGCAAGTAGACGAACTCGTATTTTGAGAAGTCGTCGATGAAGGTTATGAAATACTTCATCCCGGCCTTCGTGGAGAAATGTTTGAAGTCACAGATATCGGAGTGTACTAACTCCAGAAGATCTGTGCTTCGATTGACCCGATGAAAGGGTTTTCTTGTGATCTTCGTCTGAGCACATACTTCACACTTCTCCACCTTACCCCCACATTTGGAGATAAGTCCTAGACTAGACATTTTGTTAATTCTTTTACAATGAACATGTCCTATTCTATTATGCCACAACTCAAGTGAATAATCAGAAAATGCAACTGCATTAATGTCATCAAACTGGTTGATAAGCTGAATTTTATACATTCCTTCGGTTTGATAAGCCTTTCCGAAGTATGTTCCCTTCTTGGACATCACCATCTGACCAGCATTGATGTCCATCCTCAAGCCGGCATTGCAGAGCAGGCTCCCAGAGATCAGGTTCTTGGCAATCGTCGAAACATGCTTCACACCTTGAAGCGTCAGAGTGTTCCCAGAAGTGAGTTTCAGCTCCACAGTCCCGATCAGCTTGGGCCTGGTTCGCCATGACAACCTTCTCAGATGTCGGCTGGTACGTGACGAACCATTCCTTGCCAGAACAGACATGGCAAGTCGCACCAGTGTCTATCCACCAGTCAGAGTCAACCCCCACAGTTGTGACCTGTGCGATCATAGCAACAATGTTAGAAACCAATAAAACCTTACTAGGCTCACCTTTCCCTGATTGTTTAGGCTTGGATCTGCATTCACTCTTGTAGTGGCCTTTCTTGCCACAATTGAAATAAGTCACTTGGGACTTGGACTTCTGTTGCTTGATTGAAGGACCCTTCACTTTTAGATTGGTGAAGTCCTTCTTCTTGTGATGAGAAGCCGCATGCTTCCCCTTGGGATCTCTCGTCTGTACTAGATTGGCCTTAGCCAACTATTTGGACAAAGTGTCCATCTTCTGTTGGGAACGCATCTCGTCCTCAACATGGATCTCTTGAAGTAGATCTCCCAAGCTAATGTCTAGCTTCTTTTTGAGCATCCTTGCATAGAAGGTACTCCATCCAGCAGGAAGTTTTGAGACGATCCCTCCAAAAACTTTTCGGAAAGGGGCATCTCTTCGTCTTCCAGTTTCTGACGCAGCTTCAAAAATTCCTTCACCTGTGGCAACATGGACTTTTCGTCCTCAAAGAGCAATTTGTGATATTTTTCAACCACAAACATCTTGCTCCTGTTCATGTCTTCTTCATACAGGTTTTCCACAGACTCCCATATGTCTCTGACAAATTCCTTCTTCGAGTAGGATTCTGCCAGGGAATCCTCCATAGCATTCAGGATGAGAAGCCTGCATATGCTATTTTTCCTTCTCCATTTGGCCTGGAATTTGGTAGCCGCATTGATTGCGGCAGTAAACCCAGTGTCTGGAACATACAGTATATGATCAACGTCTTTGAGTTGAAGAGTTAGATAAACCTTCCTCTTCCAGACTTGATAATGCTCTCCATCGAACTTTTCCAACTTACAGTAGTCTGATTGGACGAGCGAAGCATTAATGTTTTCCATCTATAAGGATCTTGCTTTGAGATTGTTAGTCCCGGGGCTTGACCAAAGATGGAAAACTGATGCAATCGAGATCTGAGATGTCACACAAAATTTTTTGCAGTGATCAAACTCAAGATCTACGATGATGCAAAAAACCAAATAGCCAGATTACAATATGAAGGAGGAAAATAGAGAAGAGAAGATCTCTCGTTCTTCCTTGCAAACGTATTGCAATTGGGACATAACGAGTTACAATAATGTAGAAAAAGATGAGATGAAGAAAAGTTGCTGGGGTGTCAAAACATCGTTGCTCAAAGCAAGATTCGCCCCACACGAATTGTTTCCAGGAACCAGCAAGTTGAAGAACTTGTGGAACGCTCGAAGTCACCTCTGTTCTGACTCCTCGGATGGACTTGCAATGGCGGCAGCAGTTCCCTCTCTCTCTCTTTTTTCTGACTTAGAAAATTCATAGTAGTTCACAAAGGAGGCCAGAAGAGAGTATATATAGAGAGAGGGTGGAAACCCTAACCGCCTTTTTCAGTTATAGAAAGATTGAATTAAATCCCATAAAGATAGCAATGAAATTAATTCAAATCTTATGGAAAGATTGAATTAAGTCCCACAAAGATGGCAACGAAATTAATTCAAATCTTATGGAAAGATTGAATCAAATCCCACAAAGATAGCAACAAAATTAATTCAAATCCCACAAAGATAGCAACGAAATTAATTCAAATCTTATGGAAAGATTGAATTAAATTCCACAAAGATGGCAACGAAATTAATTCAAATCTTATGGAAAGATTGAATTAAATCTCACAAAAAGTGGATCTGAATTAATCGCATTGAATCAGTCTTTCCATAACTGACTTGTAATCTGCACAGTCAGCCTGGTACGAGTCCATGAGCCCATGAGCCCGAGTCCGAGCCCGAGCTCGAGTCCGAGTCCGAGTCGCTAAGCCCCTTTGGGGCTTATCTCTAAATGGAATTAATCCAAGAGAATGACAAAAGCATTAATGCTTAATCCTTGGAGCCTTATTCTTACCTCCTAGTAAAATCACCCACATGGTTCCCTCCTTAGGGTCACCATCCTATGTGCATCTCTCAACAACACAACCAAGTATATATGTTGAGATAACTCATGGTACATTTCCGATGTGGGACTAAACTTTTACAAGGCATGTTGAGAGCAAGCTCTCTCCATGTAAAGAAAGCACCAACATATATATATATATACTAAATAATATTTTTCAAATTATACTTGTAACATAAATATAGTTTTCAGCTTGGCTCTATATGAGATTTCAAACTGGATTCAAAGCCCTAAAATGTAGTATTTGGGCTTAGCCTACGTATAATTTCAAAACAGAGTTTAAAAGCTTAAAGATAGTATTATATTAGTTTATGGTATTTTAAATATTACTTTTTGACCTAAAAAGTTATTTTGCAGATTAGGTTTTTAAATCCTACAACGGTTTCTTTATTTCCAAATATCTTCCTATAATATTTTGATTAGTATAAATATAGTTTTAAATATAGTAATTATTTTTTCAAACATAAGTTACACGTATAACCCCTTCGACTATACGTTCTTGGTCATAACTAATTATACTCCTCCTTTTCTTGTGATTTTGAACTCCTCCACATCGACCATAGCCAAGTGGACTATTCTGGACCTAACGGGATCATCGGTTTCACCAACTAAGGACCCCAGGCGAGTATATTTCTAATAGTTTTCATATTTGATCATCTCTACGATTCATGTATTTAGTAGTGATTTACATTGATATTCTGTTGATTCTCGACACGATGGTTCACGATGTAGTTATGGATTCTTTACATGTTATTTCTCATGACTTGCATGATTTACCCTGTTCGTGATTTGTTGAATCTATGAGTATTGATCGGGCGGGGAAGTACACTAGTAGACATGTAAACATACCCAGAAACATCCTATTATGTCTGATCGTGTCTAATAATAGTCGCACAATTCACGTACGGGGTGCCGGATTTACCCTTAGCCATTTACATGTTAAAAGTGTATTTCAACTCACTAGTTAAAGGTAGTCTTGCTATATTACAGTTCCTGTTTTAGTCATTTATCATAGTTACATCATTGTCTTGAATGCCATGCTCTCCTATTTTTACTCACATGTCTCTTGCCAGGATTCTCTGCTGACCCACTCATCATGTCCTTCAGTATTATTTACTGTTTTATAGATTTTGTCAAATTATTGCAAATGCTGTTAGAATGTACTCGTTCCTTTCCTGACTGAAAACCAACATTTTCAGGTTAGTCGCGGCTTCTCTTAGTATTTTGGGAGGCATGGGTATGCTGAGGTCAACCTAGAAGATTAGTTAATTTATTTTATTTTGGTGAGACAATGTACTTGGATTAAATGTAAACTTTGTAATGTTGTAAAATAATTTAGTTTGTGAATGAGCAAATAATTTTTTTCTTATTATGTGATTATGAGCATCATGGCTTTGACAGCGTTCTATCGTCGACACTACGGCGTAGGCTGGCTTGGACACGCAATCGTATCCCAAAAAGTGGGTGCGGATCATGACAAATTAAATAGAAATATCTATTAATTTAATTAATAATAAGTTTGTGCCAAAATTAGTAGTTATTTGTCAATATAAAAATAATTAATGCAGAATACTATTTTAATATTTTTACGTAATATCCGTAGTTAGCAACTACGGAATAAAAGAATCTTTTTTAAATAAAACTATTTATTTTAATAACGTAAGAATTACTATTTTTGATTTAAAAATAATTATTAAACAAGTTTTTATTTTCATAAATAGAACTAATATTTTAATTAGGTTACTTATACAAAAAAATGCCCTATTTTGGTAATAAAAAATATTTTTGAAACTAAATAATATTTTATTTACGTAGAAATACCGTAACATATTTAATAAATACTTTTAAGACACCATGATTATTACGACAATCATTTATTTAATAATGATTTTATTTTTAATAATAATTACTAAGGACATCAATTAAATATTATTCTAAAATTATATTCTAATAAGACAACAGTAATATTAACTACTAATTTTTCACCATTTTATGTGAAACATTTATTTTAATTAAATTATTAATAGTCCAATATTTTTTTTACGATGGCCCAATAATTACTAGCAATTCTAATAATTAATTAACCGTTAATTACCATCTAATTAATTACATTAGCATAACTAATAATTAACATAATTGGGAAACTAATTATCCCAAAGTTGACAGAGCTTTATTCTGTCAACTTTGGTCGGACATGATTACGTGTTTCTGCCTAATTTCTATTCGGAAAATAGATTAGATTTCAGACAGAACCTACCAAAAAGCGGATGAAGGAGAACCGAGGGGAGGCCTTAGACTCGGATTGGCGTACGAAGGTGCTCAGAACGCTGGAAAGTCGAGAAAAGTGCCGCACAAGGGCACGGAGGTCGTCGAATGGCAAACACGTAGGCACGTTGGAGGGTACTAACACGGGGAGCACCGAGGACGTCGGGTTCGGGTACGCGGAGGATGGCCTTGAGAGGTGTCTGTGGGAGCAGGGTGGAACGAGGAGCGTGGTGGCACGATCGATTCAGGGAATTGTAGAGTGAGGAGGGAGATATTGAAGGTTTTTGAAGGTTTTTGTGAGGGAGAAATGGTTCTGGAGAAAAGGTTCTGAGTTTCTGAGTTTGTACGTGAGAAGAGCGGAAGGAGGAAGGAGCGAGTAGTGGAGGAGTGCGTGTGCGGTTGGGAGGAGTCGGTGGAGTCAGATAGGGGGTAATGGGTTTAGTTGAAAGGGTTGGTGGGTTGATGGGTAGATGGTTTTGGATAGGGAATGGGCTTGGGTAGGAAAAGGCTTTAAATAATTAGCTAAATAATTCTAATACCTAGCTAAAATCAATCAATTAATAATTAACAATTTACAATCAATCGATTAATTAATCTTTTATAACCAAAATTGTTTCCTATTTAACCGACTGATAATAATAATAATAATAATAATAATAATAATAATAATAATAATAACTAAACTAACTAATTAATTACACTAAACCAAATAATTTTTCCAATTTAATTAAAATCAAAATTTTGGGTTTTACACCAATTGTTTGGTGTGTCAGCAGGTGAAGGCATAGCACTAGAGATCAGCTGGTTTGTTGTAGCCGCTTTCTATTCCTGATTGAAGGTGGGAGCATATCACTATGGATTTCGTCACGAGATTCTCAATGAGTACCAGTGGGCGAGATGCGGTATGGGTGATTGTGGATAGACTCACCAAGTTGGCCCATTTCTAGCCCTTCAGAGTGGGCCAATCCACGAAAGCATTAGCTGATATGTATATGAAGCATATAGTGAAGCTTCATGGTGTTCCACTTAGTATTATATCAGACCGGGATTCGAGATTTATGTCTCATTTCTGGAGAAGCATGTAGGAAAGCTTGGGTACTTGTCTGAAGTTTAGTATGGCTTATCATCCTCTGACTGATGGACAGTCAGAGCTTACTATTCAGACACTAGAAGATATGTTGTGGGCATGTATGTTAGACTTTGGTGGATCATGGGAAGACCATCTTCATCTTGTGGAGTTTTCTTACAATAATAGCTTCCAAGCGAGCATTCAAATGGCTTTGTTTGAAGCTTCATATGGTAGAAAGTATCGGTCTCCTGTTTGTTGGAGTGACTTAGGAGAGCGATAGATTTTGGGACCAGAGCTGGTAGTTAGCACATAGATAAGGTAAAGAAGATACAAGGCTACCTGCGAGCAGCACATGATAGACAGAAGCAGTGGACAGATCTTCATCGTCGTCCTTTGGAGTTTAACGAAGGCGACTATGTTTTCTTAAAGATATCACTTACTAGAGGCACAATTCATTTTGGACGTTGTCGCAAACTAAGCCCAAGATATATTGGGCCATTCGACATCTTAGAGCGAGTAGGTGAAGTTGCCTACATGTTGGCACTGCCACCATCACTAGAAGGGGTACATGGTATCTTTCATGTATCGCAGCTGAGAAGATATGTTGCAAATAGTAGTCATGTCCTTGATCACTCTGAGATCACAGTTGGCCCTAGCTTATCGTACCAGGAGCAGCCGATAGAGATCCTTGATCACAGAGTGAAAGTATTGCGCAACCAGTCTATACCTCTGGTTCGGGCGTCATAGAACTACCACTCTCCAGGTTAATCTACTTGGGAGCGCGATGATAACAGACATAACCGTTTTTCTTATCTATTCGAGAATCAAGGTATGATTTTCCAATAAATTGTTTTTACTACCGCATAGCATTAAATGCATTTCGTAGTTAGTGCATTGATTTTTAAATTTTGAGGAGAAACTTTTATAAGTTGGGTAGAATGTAAACCCATGTATTTTTCAAAAAAAAATTATTTTATATAAAAACCATATTTTATTTAATTTTAAGGTTTTTCTATTTATTATTACAATTATTTCGATTTAGTCGTCATAGCGGTCATTGGTTACATTATGTACATTTACGACGAAATGTACATTATTACGTTAGAAATATTATAAAAATATTATAGAAATATTTAGGGAATTTTTAGGATTTATTTGGAATGTTTAGGTGTAATTTTCATTTATATTTATATATATATTTAGTTTTTTTTTAAAAATCTTGCAAGAAACCAAATTCTCGCGAGCCACGTTTTCCTATCAGAACCGAATCCCTCCCTAAGTGTGCGACCATTCTCCAAAGAAAGAACCCGCTTGGATTCTCTTAAATGACCTCCTCTCCCACTCTGACTTCACACAACCAAACCACAGCAACCCCGACCCCGACCCAGTAGCCCGACTCCCCTGTCCGACCATCGTCGCTGCCCTAGACTGCCGGCGATCGCCGAAAAATACACCCTCAAACCCGCTCCCAAACGCAGCAACTCACAGCGAGGTACCCCTGTTCTCCACCCTCTTTCTCTTTGTGTAGTTGTCCGTTCCGTGAACCATAAAAACTTACGAGAAGCCAACATAACCCTCTAGGAATCCCTTCGAATAGAATTAATTTTGATGTCCTGGATTGATCACAAAATCCAAAGTTGACGAAAAACCATATTTTAGAACTGTAAAAAAATCAGTCCAACTACCCAACTTTGAACGTTATTTTCTTCCAATCCATACATGAATTTTAAATTCTATTTGAAGGCGTTTGTTGAAAACATATAGGGCATCACTACTCAGTTTTTACATTTAATATTAGTTGATTATATTCTGTTTAAAATTATTTCCAAAATACTGAAAAACAATATTTTAAAAACTAAAATTTTAGAAAATTTTCTCGATACCGCATGCGTCCTGACAAACCAGACAACATGGTCGCAACCCACGAGCATCTAAAGATGCGTATGGATGTGGTTGACATGTGGAATTCGACGGAACTCAATTTCGTTGTGTGTGCGCGACAAAATCGAACTGCATCCATCGAAAGTCCCCCGTATCGATGTTTTGCAAACTTCGTGTCCAATTTCAAACTGTTCATCGGACTGAGACAAAACTTATGCCATTGGATTCAAAACATTTTTTTGGTTATGTGAGCCAAGTTTGGTCCAATTCTGATAAGGTTGACCGGAACGCTATTTTGGCGGGCCTGTAACCCGATATAACGGGCAAATTTATGCACGGTCCATTGGAATCCAACTTTGGATATATGGTTGGGTTCGTATCGTCAAACTAGACTCGTAGACATATAATGTGATGACTTTTAGAGACCTTACTTCTGGCACGCTTTTCGGTGCTAAGCGAGTCCAACGAAGGATATCGAATTGATCTAAAATTATGATTTTGCTCATGTGTCCATAGTTGGACTTTTGGGTAGACAATCTTAGACATTTCTTTTATGAAGAAAATGTTCATGATATTTGTTTTAGCATCCGAAGATGTTTGCGAGAATTGACGTTCGCAGCCTTGCTCTCTGATAATTTGAGTCACATGACTTGTCGATTCTTCATACCACTCCAGGCAAGAAACATTGCCATGATTTACTATTCTTTATGTTCATTTATTACTATTATTTATTTTATGTCTAGTTCTATCTATGCGTCCAAGTTATACTTGGGTACGAAGGGCTATTTTTAGTCGTTTACTATTCTAGTTGTTTATTTAATTATATTGACTCAACATAGATGACCACCCCATTGATGTTAGATATTGGCATATCTTCTATGGCCTTGACACATGTATACCACGAGTTATGAGTCCCATATAGGACATGGTCTTACGTATTCAGTTGGCATCCGTTACGTATGGAACGTGCGACGGTTAGGATATAACTGCTGATAGCATATGCATGTTTAGTGGACTAAGCAGTTATTAGATGATCATATGTGTCATGGACATGATATGGATAGACATGGGGGTGGGGAGGACAGTTCCTTAGTGTATGGGCCACGTTGCACTTTTCTTTTGTAACCTGGAAGCTCCGCTGGAGATACGGTGTGAGATGACCCTCTCAGGTTTGCTACTATCGTTTTGAGGAACGTTATGCGCTGAGGCCCCTGATTCCCAAGTAGGAATTATGTTAGATCCCATTTATTAGTCAGAGTGCCCATGCGTCAGAGGTTTGTCCTTAAACTGCAATTCACTTAGAATGATTAGAGGACCCGCATAGTTTACTTACATTCAGTATATTGGCATGTTGTATGTTTACAGTTGCGTTCCTCTAAGGACCTGGTGATTTCTCCAGGTATAGATGAGCATGATTATCCTCAGGATTATGGATCATCTCTGGAAATGGTTTATGCTGACGAGGAGATGTATCCTACTTATCAGCCCTGATCATATCTTAGCATTAGAGACATTTATCAGTTTGTGTAGACAGATACTTTGCTTTTACAGACTTACATTATAGCTTCTAGAAGCTTAAAAATTATTTGGCGCCAGTCAAGAAATGACGCCAGCATCAAGAAGGCACTGGTCAATAGGTGGTACGAGACTCAGGTGGCGCTAACTACTGGGGTGCGCTAATGCCACTAATCTCGAAGAATGTGTCCACTATACTGCCTATGACAACAGACATCTCTCTCACAGAATGCGACGTGTCCCTAGCAGTTTATGTAACTGTTCGCGCAACTAGATGGATGGCGCACAAAATGCAGTGCGCGTAATTCAGAATAACTACTTAACAATTATTTTAGAACTCTATAAATAGAGTTTCAAACTACTTGCAAAGGGGGATGAATGATCATAATCTCATGCTAAAGTATTGCTGCATTCTTCAGAGGCTTGTGTCTTCGATATCACATTATCCAAGGGATAAAGTTTACCGTCTTCTGATCAGATTCCTACAATTGTACTTCCCTAAAAATAAATTGTACTAATTATACTTTTCGTTTTCTTAGTTTGTAAATCAAACTTTTGTTTTTTGTAAATAAAATTGTAATGCCCCAGTCCCAAAATAGAAGGACTAGAACGTAACCATGCCAGCTGTATACATACGAAGTATATAGACCATCGTATGTATACATAAGCTGTAAAATGCAGTAACCAAGGTACTAAATCTCATCAACAAAGATAAATAATGATATAAAAGCAACTTTGAATTTGTCATGTATACAATCATTGGGCGGAGACAAATCCACTACCAACTAATTTAAATAAGGAAGAATTATACAAGGAAAATGAATTAGTCGAGCGAAGCAAAGAGGATCTAAGTGCAATCATCCTCGATGAAATAGTGATGATCATGTCCACGGCTAGAACACCTGCGAAAGACAAATGCACACACCTGACGAGATAACCAGGTCCTCAGAGGGACGTAACAAGATACAATAAACATGCCATATAAATACCGAATATAAAATATGCCCCAATCAAAGAAAGTGACAAGACATAAATAAGGTAGCCTAACCGTACTAAAGTGAGCATGCAATTAAGATACAATCCTTCATCGCATGAGCCCTGGCTGTAAATGGGATCTGGTATGGTCCCCCCTTGGGCACCAGTGACCTAAGCGCATGACGTTGAAAAACGACAGTGGCCAACCTGAGCGGCTAATCATACCCATATCTCCAGCAGAGCTTCCGGGTTACAAGGAAAGTGCAATCGAAGCCCATACGTCATGTATTGTCCTTTCCACCCAATGTACCTATTTAAGTCGCATCCACGACCATATTTTTCTACTAACTGCTAAGTCTCCTAACATGCTCCTATTAGCAGTTAGTCCTAACGCATGTGCACTGGGGATCAGCAAACACGCAAGGACCTCTACATGCCACTCATCTCACACATCCTCGTGGTACAACTGTGTCAAGGTACATGCAATACACAACAAATGGTAGTCCCTTAAATCTAGGTCCAGATGCAATCAAAGGATAATAACAAGTAAGCTAATATCAATGAGCAAGTAATAAATCAAGAACTGTAAGAACTGGAAATAAAGGAACAGTAATATGTAATAAAATACAAACTGAAAATAAACAGTATAATGGCAAGGTATCTTGCCTGGTGCGTCGCCTGTTGTGGTGCGATGATCGTGATGTCCTGTTTTGTCCAATAGCCATGGCCGATGCATAAGGGTCCAAAATTTTCGAGAAGATAGGAAAGCACAGTTTAGTAACGATCAGCGATGATAATTGAAGAGAGTTTGAGGAGGTAGATACATATACTAATTTTTTTAGGAATTTATTTATAACATTTGAAAGTATATTTTGATTAGACTAATTTTAACTACAAAATCTAAAGGAAGTTGTTTTAACAAAAAAAAACTCTAATCTCCTATATTTTATAGATAGAAAACTATATCTTGTTAGTAAAATAATTTAGATAAATATTAATAATTTGGAAATTTATTTATGGCTTTAAAAACCAATTTTTGAAATATAGGCCAATCCAAATATAATATTCGTGTATACATATTTAAAAAAAGAATTTGAAAAGATTATCATGATAAAATAAAAATGATCATAATAATTAACACAAATAGTAATATCAATAATATTGATACTATTGGTAATAATATCTGTACTAAGTTAAATATATAATCATAAATATATAAATTCCTAATTTTAGTCAATCTGTAAAATAATCCTGATGATAATCCTGATAATAATAAAATAATAATAAAATAATAATAATAATAATAATAATAATAATAATAATAATAGCTTAAGCCTGCTGTCAAAGAAAATAAGGAAAAAAGAAAAGGAGTGGGGAGAGAGATAGGGGAATCGGGAAGGAGAACGCGGCGCTCACCAGCGGGCTCCGGCGTAGCTCGGAGGTCGGCGGCGGCAGGTCTCATGAAGGCGGTGGCGCGGAGGAGTTCTGGCACGGCGGGGCTCAACGGCGGCGGATGGGCGCGCCGGCGCCGGGGTTTGGTGGAGGCGGCACGGAAGGGGGCAGTCGCGCACGGAGGGCGGAGCGGCTGCCAGACCTTGGCGAGGTGGCGAGGCCCAACGGCGGCGACGCTCGGGGCGGAAGACGGTGGTGTCTCGTCTGCGGCGGACGGCTCGGCGCCCTCGGGTCGGAGCGGGTCGCTCGACCAGGGAGGACACCGCACGCTCGGGTGCGACGCTCGGCCAGGAGTGAGGCGCAGTGGTGGAGCAATGGAGGCAGCGCCGTTGGTGGCAGAGGAGGGAGGAGGCGGCCAGATCTGGTGAGTGTCGGCCATTCTCCCTTTTTTTTTTCTTTGCTGTGGTCGTATGGCTGGTGAGGATGAGGAACAGATGAGGGGAGGATGGTCGGAAGGCGATGGGGTTGGTGTGTTGATGATGATGGTATAAAGGTGGTGAGGGTGGCCGGGAGGCGTCTGTCGGTTGGATCGGGTCGGTTGTCCGGTGGGTTGGCATTTGGTCGACGGTTTAAGGTAAAGTCATGATAGTGTGGTCCGGGCATGGCGTGGCCGGGCAAGACGTTACGGTGGTTGTAAGTTTGGGGGTTCAGGTGGTGACGGGGGATGCTGGTGATGGTAGGATGATGATGATGGTGGTGTCAGAAATTTGGTGAGCAGGGTGATGGTGGTTATAGTGATTTTGGGGCGGCTGTGGTTAGTGGTCGTGGTTGGGTTCCGTCGAAGCTGAGTAGACGGTGTTGGGTTGACAGGGATGATGAAGGCGAGTATTGGCCGTTGGAGGCCAGAGGAAGATGGCGGAGTCGGTGACGACATGGAGGATGGGTGGCAGTATTAGGCTTAGGATTTATTTGTGTCAGGATTGTCGACACGGAGAAAAATGTAAATGTAGAGGATGGAATAAGAAGCTGGGCACAGACACGATGCACATATGTGGATGGTAGAAGTTATGGATGAGTACCTCTCCTTATATAACAGGTGGAAATTCCCAGTTGGATAGGGATTGGAAGGATTTAAATTCCCCCATAGATAATATCATATTAAATTAAATTCGATTTAAACTTTAATCGTTCAATCTGAATCAAACTTAGATAAAACCTTCATTTAATTCAAATTCACATGAAATCTTTTCTAATTTAAATTATCATATTTAATCAAATATTAAAATCAACAAAATCTCAAATGTCATTTTCATGATTAAATAACTATAGAAATAATTAATTTCGAAAATCACGATAAATACTTAAATATTAAATCATAAAATAGCTTTTATAAATAACAAAACTTATTACTAAACAAATTTCAAATTTCGCGAAATATTTGGAATATATTTCATATAAACCACAATTGCCAAATCACTACTTATTTTTAAAGTACGAACAAAATAACTCTTTTTTTAAAATAAAAATATTTATCACATTTATTTGAACATGTACTTCCCTATATAAAATAATTTATAATAAAAATATTTTTTCTAAAATATGTACCTCGACACATATTCGCACTCGTCGAGCAATTATGAAACACAAATCTCGCATGCTACGCAATACAACAATACGAACTCGTATGCGACATGCAGATACGAAGTACAAAATAAATAAAAAATCGTAGTAGAAATTTAGGGGGTTTACATCCTACCGAACTTAAAAGAATTTTGTCCTCGAAATTTAGGAATAATTAGGGTAGGCAGGGCGAAGAGGATGGAAGGAGTTTATTCGAATAGATTTACGAGATCTTCTTGGGACGAGAATGTAAACAAAATATTCGACGAGGAGGCGAGCTACATTTCAATGGCAATATGTCATTTGATCGACTAGAACAGAATTTTTTTTTTCGATGGTCTCAGTTTAGATTATGATCATGTATATGACAGCCAATCAATGACTAAGCTTGATCAACCCTAACTATAACCATAGAAAGGGGCAACCTCATAAGCAGGTAATAAACTCCTTAATCCTTTGATATCATCAATATTCATATAATCTCTCTTATCATAATTTGTTCTTTCCAAAAATTACTTTCGTTCCATGTCCCTTTAAAATTTAACAAAATCCAATATGATTATAAATGTACTCTAACTTCCTCTATCTCGTCATAGAATTTCAAATATTCTGAAATTTTGAATTCCATAATCTCCATTATACTAGCATTTAAGGGATTTAATAGATCACAATCATATATTAGGTCGAAAGAACTGAGTCGAGGTTGAGTCCATATCGGTACCATGGTAAGGGTTATAGTTTAATCTTTATGATCCGAAAGTCGTACCATAAAAATAGAGTACAAGGGGGCGTGTTTTAGTGGGACATGATATACCTACATGAAGGTGAGTTTGTCTAGGTCTGGCATGTAAAATTTGTTGGAAGAAAAAGTCTAGTGTTATGCTCCAAATATCAAAGTCACGATAGGGAACGCCAAATGATCAAAATAGAAAGTGGGTTTTCATAAGGTACTAATTAATGCACAAAAATAAAAGGTTAAAGCACGAAATAAAGATAATTAGAAAATCTCGTAGATCAAGGTAAAATAAGTTAGAGACACAATTTCTAGAGAGAAAAGGTAGTCTCATAGATAAGGGTATGGTCAAGGGAATGATTCTAATCATTTTTAAGTTTCAAATAGTTAGATGGTCACGATAAAAGATCTAGATTTGAGGGAAGGTCGGGTGAGTCAAAGATATAGTTATGCAGTTTGGTTGAAAACTAACTATACTTGTGTATATGCAATATCATAATCATAGGTGGTAGGGCAACTTATTGTGGAATACAGCTTCTATCTCATTAGGGTGACCTTGCTTGTTTCTTGGTCCTCCACCCATTTCTGATCTAATCTAAAATTTTCATTTCCTCAAAAGTTTCTCAAAAAAATCTTCAAGATTTCCACCAAAATTTCTAATAATCTTAGGTTGTCAAGTTTAATCAAAATCTAAATCTCTAATCAATCTCGAATTAATCCTTGTATATCGCAAATCGAATATTCCCTTTTTTTTCTTTTTTTTTCCAAAATTTAAATATCCATAATCAAGGCTTTAAACTCGAAATCTAAATAACTTTATAAATCATAGATCATATGACACAATTTAAAATCTGAATTTTTCCTTCAAAGTCTATTTCATATCTTCCAAAATATTTTAAACAAATTTTTTTTGACCATCATCTCTTCAAACTCAAAATTTAATAAACTTATAAATCGTACGACTCAATTTAAAACCTCAAGCTCTCTAATAAACCGTAAATCATAAATCCTCCATATTCTCTAGTCGTTTACAAAATTATAACTTATAATTTAAAACTCTTTAATAAATTCTGAGATAAACTTTAACATATCCAAACTTGAACTTAACCGTAAATCATGTGTCACAATTTAAAGATGTTTCTCAAATTGGTTTCATATCCCAATAAATCATAAACTATTTCATAATTTCCAAAAATCATGAATCATAAATTTGTTTTCTCGATCTAGCTATCCTCTTGTGTATACCACCTTGCAATAGCAAAATAAAATTTCCAACTATCCTTTGAAAGCGGTAATATGCTACTACCCAACTTGGAACTAAATAATCCTTAAGATCATATTTCTAGAAAAATAAATGCCTTTATAACTCAAATAAATCTCAATGCATATTAATTGTCAATGTAACCTTCTAGCCATGTGTTTAACCTATGAGCATAAACTAGTGTAGTCATCTTACTAAGCACGAAACTAAGAATTTACGGTAGAAGGAGCCAAACAAGATACAAATCAAGGAGGTCGAATGAGAGTTCAGAATTTGAAGTCAAGAAAGGATGTCAAGTAGGTGGATGAGATTCTAGACTCTAATCCTATATTGCAGGCCCGTTCGGTACAGTCATGTAACCGAAACGGCAAACTGACCTGCATGGGCCACCACAGAAACATGTAATGCCCAGTCTCAAAAATAGAAGGACTAGAACGTAACCATGCCAGCTATATACATACGAAGTATATGGACCGTCGTATGTATACATAAGCTGTAAAATGCAGTAACCAAGGCACTAAATCTCATCCACAAAGATAAATAATGATATAAAAGCAACTTTAAATTTTTCATGTATGCAATCGTTGGACGGAGACAAATCCACTACCAACTAATTTAAATAAGGAAGAATTATACAAGGAAAATGAATTGGTCGAGCGAAGCGAAGAGGATCTAAGTGCAATCATCCGCGACGAAATAGTGACGATCATGGCCACGGCTAAAACACCTGCAAAAGACAAAAGCACACACCTGGCGAGATAACTATATCCTCAGAGGGACGTAACAAGATAAAATAAATATCCCATATAAATACTGAATATAAAATATGCCACAATCAAAGAAAGTGACAAGACATAAATAAGGTAGCCTAACCGTACTAAAGTGAGCATGCAATTAAGAAATAATCCTTCGACGCATGAGCCATGGCTGTAAATGGGAACTGGTATGGTCCCCGCTTGGGCACTAGTGACCTAAGCGGATGACGTTGAAAAAGACAGTGGCCAACCTAAGAGGCTAATCATACCCGTATCTCCAGCAGAGCTTCCGGGTTACAAGGGAAGTACAATCGAAGCCCATACGTCAGGTATTGTCCTCGCCAACCAATGTACCTATTTAAGTCGCATCCACGACCATGTTTTTCTACTAACTGCTAAGTCCCCTAACATGCTCCTATTAGCAGTTAGTCCTAACGCATGCGCACTGGAGATCAGCCAACACGTAAGGACCTCTACATGCCACTCATCTCACACATCCCCGTGGTATAACTGTGTCAAGGTATATGTAATACACTACAAACGGTAGTCCCTTAAATCTAGGTCCATATGCAATCAAAGGATAATAACAAATAAGCTAATATCACTGAGCAGGTAATAAATCAAGAACTGTAAGAACTGGAAATAAAGGAACAGTGATATGTAATAAAATGCAAACTGAAAATAAACAGTATAATGGCAAGGTATCTTGCCTGGTACGTCGCCTGTTCTGGTACGATGATCGTGATGTCCTGTTTTGTCCAATAGCCATAGCCGATGCATAAAGGTCCAAAATTTTCGAGAAGATAGGAAAGCACAGTTTGGTCACGATTAGCGATGATAATTGAAGAGAGTTTGAGGAGGTAGATACATATACTAATTTTTTTAGGAATTTATTTATAACATTTGAAAGTATATTTTGATTAGACTAATTTTAACTACAAAATCTAAAGGAAGTTGTTTTAACAAAAAAAATCTAATCTTCTATATTTTATAGCTAGAAAACTATATCTTGTTAGTAAAATAATTTAGATAAATATTAATAATTTAGAAATTTATTTAGGGCTTTAAAAACCAATTTTTGAAATATAGGCCAATCCAAATATAATATTCGTGTTTACATATTTTTCAAAAAAATTTGAAAAGATTATCATGATAAAATAAAAATAATCATAATAATTAACACAAATAGTAATATCAATAATATTGATACTATTGGTAATAATATCTATACTAAGTTAAATATATAATCATAAATATATAAATTCCTAATTTTAGTCAATCTGTAAAATAATCTTGATAATAATAATAAAACTAATACTAATAACAATAATAAAATAATAATAATAATAATATTATTAATAATAATAAAACTAATAATAAATATAAAAGCTTAAGCCTGCTGTCAAAGAAATTAAGGAAAAAAGAAAATGAGTGGAGAGAGAGAGAGGAGAATCGGAAAGGAGAACGCGGCGCTCACCAACGAGCTCCGGCGTAGTTAGGAGGTCGGCGGCGGCAGGTCTCGTGAAGGCGGCGGCACGGAGGAGTTCTGGCACGGCCGGGATCAACGGCGACGGATGGGCGCGCCTGCGCCGGGGTTTGGTGGAGGCGGCGCGGAAGGAGGCGGTCGCGCGCGGAGGGCGGAGCGAGCCGGACCTTGGCGAGGTGGCGAGGCCCAACGGCGGCGGCACTCGGGGCGGAAGGCGGTGGTGTCTCATCAGCGGCGGACGGCTCGGCACCCTCGGGTCGGAGCGGGTCGCTCGACCAGGGAGGACACCGTACGCTTGGGGGCGACGCTTGGCTAGGAGCAAGGCGTAGCGGCGGAGCAATGGAGGCGGCACCGTTAGTGGCAGAGGAGGGAGAAGGCAGCCAGATCTGGTGAGTGTCGGCCATTCGCCCTTTTCTTTTTTCTTTGTTGTGGTCGTATAGCTGGTGAGGATGAAGAACAGATGAGGGGAGGATGGTCGGAAGGCGATGGGGTTGGTGTGTTGATGATGATGGTATAGAGGTGGTGAGGGTGGCCGGGAGGCGTCTGTCGGTTGGACCAGGTTGGTCGTCCGGTGGGCTGGCATTTGGCCGACAGTTTGAGGTAAAGTCGTGACAGTGTAGTCTGGGCATGGCGTGGCCGGGCAAGAAGTTGCGGTGGTTGTAAGTTTGGGGATTCAGATGGTGACGGAGGATGCTGACGATGGTAGGATGATGATGATGGTGGTGTCAAAAATTTGGTGAGCAGGGTGATGGTGGTTATAGTAATTTTGGGGCGATTGTGGTTGGTGGTCGTGGTTGGGTTCGGTCGAAGCCAAGTAGACGGTGTTGGGTTGACATGGATGATGTAGGCGAGTATTGGCCGTTGGAGGCCAGGGAAAGATGGCAGAGTCGGAGACGACATAGAGGATGGGTGATAATATTAGTCTTAGGATTTATTTGTGTCTGGATTGTCGACACGGAGAAAAATGTATATGTAGAGGATGGAATAAGAAGCTGGACACAGACACGATGCACATATGTGGATGGTAGAAATTATGGATGAGTTCCTCTCCTTATATAGGAGGTGGGAACTCCTAGTTGGATAAGGATTGAGAGAATTTAAATTCTCCCATAGATAATATCATATTAAATTAAATTCGATTTAAACTTTAATCGTTCAATCCGAATCAAACTTAGATAAAACCTTCATTTAATTCAAATTCACATGAAATATTTTCTAATTTAAATTATCGTATTTAATCAAATATTAAAATCAACAAAATCTCAAATATCATTTTCATGACTAAATAAATATAGAAATAATTAATTTTAAAAATTACGATAAATACTTAAATATTAAATCATAAAATAGCTTTTATAAATAACAAAACATATTACTAAACAAATTTCAAATTTTACAAAATATTTGGAAGATATTTCATATAAACCACAATTGCCAAATCACTACTTATTTTTAAAGTATGAACAAAATAAATCTTTTTTTAAATAAAAATATTTATCACATTTATTTGAACATGTAATTTCCTATATAAAATAATTTATAATAAAAATATTTTTTCTAAAATATGTACCTCGACACATATTCGCAATCGTCGAGCAATTACGAAACACAAATCTCGCACGCTACACAATACAACAATGCAAACTCCTATGCGACGTGCAGATACGAAATACAAAATAAATAAAAAATCGTAGTAGAAATTTATGGGGTTTACATCCTACCCAACTTAAAAGAATTTCGTTCTCAAAATTTAGGAGTAATTAGGGTAGGTAAGGCGAAGAGTATGGAAGAAGTTTATTCGAATAGATTTACGAGATCTTCTTGGGACGAGAATGCAAACAAAATATTCGACGAGGAGGCGTGTGACATTTCAATGGCAATATGTCATTTGATCGACTTGAACAGAATTTTTTTTTCGATGGTCTCATTTTAGATTACGATCATGTATATGACAACCAATCAATGACTAAGCTTGATCAACCCTAACATTAACCTTAGAAAGGGGCAACCTCATAAGCAGGTAATAAACTCCTTAATCCTTTGATATCATCAATATTCATATAATCTCTCTTATCATAATTTGTTCTTTCCAAAAATTACTTTCATTCCACGTTCCCTTAAAATTTAACAAAAACCAATATGATTATAAATGTACTCTAACTTCCTCTATCTCGTCATAGAATTTCAAATATTCTGAAATTTTGAATTCCATAATCTCCATTATACTAGCTCACTTTTATATATCTTCCCAAGTTATAATTTTCTCTAAAATTAAAACTCCAAACCTTCAACTAATTTGGCCCAAGTAAAAGTTAAAATCTTCTTTCTATAAATTTATATTTATTGGTCAATGTACAATGCATCCATAGGTACCAAAATAAAAGTCCGTCTTCAATGTTCGATAAATCCCGAAAACTAACAGTATACCTTCATAACTCAATCTTTTATCATCATAATTGAAAATTTCCTAAAATATTTATTAGTCTCTCTCTCGAAAATTTGAATTCAACAATATCATCTTTTTGATGGTAGAAATGAAACTCATCTTAAAACTTCATATTCATAATCATCTTAGAACTTAATTCTCCATGCATAAAAAATGTAAAGATTTCTTTCTTCAACAATTGGCTATCATTGAAAACTAATATCATCATAACACTATATGTTGTCGAAGGCAACGTCAACATTGTCTGTATAAAAAATTTGCATCCATAAATTTAATATATAAATTTGGTTCTTAAACCACCAGCACTTTAGAAGATCCTTCACTCGATATTTAGTTACCTCAAAACAAATTTTGAATTTTGAGAAGTATTTACCCTTGTGGGTTTTATCAAAACACAATATAACATTCCTTCATCTATTTGGATTTATCGCACATTTTTACTTATGTCCATTCTACACCTTGTAATCTCGTAATTATCTTAACCAACGGTATTATTTATCCCTGCTGTGGGGTTCTCTAATCTAACCTCTACTAACCCAAGATTGTCATGATCAAATTTCATTTCGCATAAGAGAATCATATAAGGAACAAGGTTGCCTAAACTATGGAGGAATCATAGTGAAATATAAGTAAAGTAGTTTAATTACAAGAGAGAAGGGTAAGGGTTGCAATATTGAAGAGCAAAAAGATGTTATGTGTCTAAGTGAATCGAGATAAGACATGAAAATAAAATGACAAGGGTTAAGCAGTCAAGATAACCCAAGGTTAAGCATTTAAGGGATTTAATAGATCGCAATCATATATTAGGTCGAAAGAACTGAGTCGAGGTTGAGTCCATATCGGTACTATGGTAAGGGTTATAGTTTAATCTTTATGATCCGAAAGTCGTACCATAAAAATAGAGTACAAGGGGGCATGTTTTAGTGGGACATGATATACCTACATGAAGGTGAGCTTGTCTAGGTCAGGCATGTAAAATTGGTTGGAAGAAAAAGTCTAGTGTTGTGCTCCAAATATCAAAGTCACGATAGGGAACGCCAAATGATCAAAATAGAAAGTAGGTTTTCATAAGGTACTAATTAATGCACAAAAATAAAAGGTTAAAGCACGAAATAAAGATAATTAGAAAATCTCGTAGATCAAGGTAAAATAAGTTAGAGACACAATTTCTAGAGAGAAAAGGTAGTCTCATAGATAAGGGTATGGTCAAGGGAATGATTCCAATCATTTCTAAGTTTCAAATAGTTAGATGGTCACGATAAAAGATCTAGATTTGAGGGAAGGTCGGGTGAGTCAAAGATATAGTTATGCAGTTTGGTTGATGACTAACTATACTTGTGTATATGCAATATCATAATCATAGGTGGTAGGGCAACTTATTGTGGAATACAGCTTCTATCTCATTAGGGTGACCTTGCTTGTTTCTTGGTCCTCCACCCATTTATGATCTAATCTAAAATTTTCATTTCCTCAAAAGTTTCTCAAAAAAATCTTCAAGATTTCCACCAAAATTTCTAATAATCTTAGGTTGTCAAGTTTAATAAAAATCTAAATCTCTAATCAATCTCGAATTAATCCTTGTATATCGCAAATCGAATATACCCTTTTTTTCTTTTTTTTCCAAAATTTAAATATCCATAATCAAGGCTTTAAACTCGAAATCTAAATAACTTTATAAATCATAGATCATATGACACAATTTAAAATCTAAATTTTTCCTTCAAAGTCTATTTCATATCTTCCAAAATATTTTAAACAAATTTTTTTTGACCATCATCTCTTCAAACTCAAAATTTAATAAACTTATAAATCGTATGACTCAATTTAAAACCTCAAGCTCTCTAATAAACCGTAAATCATAAATCCTCCATATTCTCTAGTCGTTTACAAAATCATAACTTATAATTTAAAACTCTTTAATAAATTCTGAGATAAACTTTAACATATCCAAACTTGAACTTAACCGTAAATCATGTGTCACAATTTAAAGATGTTTCTCAAATCGGTTTCATATCCCAATAAATCATAAACTATTTCATAATTTCCAAAAATCATGAATCATAAATTTGTTTTCTCGATCTAGCTATCCTCTTGTGTATACCACCTTGCAATAGCAAAATAAAATTTCCAACTATCCTTTGAAAGCGGTAATATGCTACTACCCAACTTGGAACTAAATAATCCTTAAGATCATATTTGTAGAAAAATAAATGCCTTTATAACTCAAATAAATCTCAATGCATATTAATTGTCAATGTAACCTTCTAGCCATGTGTTTAACCTTTGAGTATAAACTAGTGTAGTCATCTTACTAAGCACGAAACTAAGAATTTACAGTAGAAGGAGCCAAACAAGATGCAAATCAAGGAGGTCGAATGTGAGTTCAGAATTTGAAGTCAAGAAAGGATGTCAAGTAGGTGGATGAGATTCTAGACTCTAATCCTATATTGTAGGCCCGTTCGGTACAGTCATGTAACCGAAACGGCAAACTGACTTGCATGGGCCACCACAGAAACATGTAATACCCAGTCCCAAAAATAGAAGGACTAGAATGTAACCATGCCAGCTGTATACATACGAAGTATATGGACCGTCGTATGTATACATAAGCTGTAAAATACAGTAACCAAGGCACTAAATCTCATCCACAAAGATAAATAATGATATAAAAGCAACTTTAAATTTTTCATGTATACAATCGTTGGGCGGAGACAAATCCACTACCAACTAATTTAAATAAGGAAGAATTATACAAGAAAAATGAATTGGTCGAGCGAAGCGAAGAGGATCTAAGTGCAATCATCCGCGACGAAATAGTGACGATCATGGCCACGGCTAAAACACCTGCAAAAGACAAAAGCACACACCTGACGGGATAACCATATCCTCAGAGGGACGTAACAAGATAAAATAAATATCCCATATAAATACTAAATATAAAATATGCCACAATCAAAGAAAGTGACAAGACATAAATAAGGTAGCCTAACCGTACTAAAGTGAGCATGCAATTAAGAAATAATCCTTCGACGCATGAGCCATGACTGTAAATGGGAACTGGTATGGTCCCCGCTTGGGCACTAGTGACCTAAGCGCATGACGTTGAAAAACGACAGTGGCCAACCTAAGAGGCTAATCATACCCGTATCTCCAGCGGAGCTTCCGGGTTACAAGGGAAGTGCAATCGAAGCCCATACGTCAGGTATTGTTCTCGCCACCCAATGTACCTATTTAAGTCGCATCCATGACCATGTTTTTCTACTAACTGGTAAGTCTCCTAACATGCTCCTATTAGCAGTTAGTCCTAACGCATGCGCACTGGAGATCAGCCAACACGTAAGGACCTCTACATGCCACTCATCTCACACATCCTCGTGGTATAACTGTGTCAAGGTATATGCAATACACTACAAACGGTAGTCCCTTAAATCTAGGTCCATATGCAATCAAAGGATAATAACAAGTAAGCTAATATCACTGAGCAGGTAATAAATCAAGAACTGTAAGAACTGGAAATAAAGGAACAGTGATATGTAATAAAATACAAACTGAAAATAAATAGTATAATGGCAATGTATCTTGCCTGGTACGTCACCTATTCTGGTGCGATGATCGTGATGTCCTATTTTGTCCAATAGCCATAGCCGATGCATAAAGGTCCAAAATTTTCGAGAAGATAGGAAAGCACAGTTTGGTCACGATTAGCGATGATAATTGAAGAGAGTTTGAGGAGGTAGATACATATACTAATTTTTTTAGGAATTTATTTATAACATTTGAAAGTATATTTTGATTAGACTAATTTTAACTACAAAATCTAAAGGAAGTTGTTTTAACAAAAAAAATCTAATCTCCTATATTTTATAGATAGAAAACTATATCTTGTTAGTAAAATAAGTTAGATAAATATTAATAATTTGGAAATTTATTTAGGGCTTTAAAAACCAATTTTTGAAATATAGGCCAATCCAAATATAATATTCGTGTTTACATATTTTTTTAAAAAATTCGAAAAGATTATCATGATAAAATAAAAACAATCATAATAATTAACACAAATAGTAATATCAATAATATTGATACTATTGGTAATAATATCTATACTAAGTTAAATATATAATCATAAATATATAAATTCCTAATTTTAGTCAATCTGTAAAATAATCCTAATAATAATAATAATACTAATAACAATAATAAAATAATAATAATAATAATATTAATATTAATAATAAAACTAATAATAAATATAACAGCTTAAGCCTGCTGTCAAAAAAATTAAGGAAAAAAGAAAATGAGTGGAGAGAGAGAGAGAGGGGAATCGGAAAGGAGAATGCGGCGCTCACCAGCGGGCTTCGGCGTAGTTAGGAGGTCGGCGGCGGCAGGTCTCGTGAAGGCAGCGGCGCGGAGGAGTTCTGGCACGGCAGGGATCAACGGCGATAGATGGGCGCGCCGGCGCCGGGGTTTGGTGGAGGCGGCGCGGAAGGAGGCGGTCGCGCGCGGAGGGCGGAGCGGCTGCCGGACCTTGGCGAGGTGGCGAGGCCCACCGGCGGCGGCACTCGGGGCGAAAGGCGGTGGTGTCTCTTCAGCGGCGGACGGCTCGGCGCCCTCGGGTCGGAGCGGGTCGCTCGACCAGGAAGGACACCGTATGCTCGGGGGCGACGCTTGGCTTGGAGCAAGACGTAGCGGCGGAGCAATGGAGGCAGCGTCGTTAGTGGCAGAGGAGGGAGAAGGCAGCCAGATCTGGTGAGTGTCGGCCATTCGCCCTTTTCTTTTTTCTTTGTTGTGGTCATATAGCTGGTGAGGATGAAAACAGATGAGGGAAGGATGGTCGAAAGGCGATGGGGTTGGTGTGTTGATGATGTTGGTATAGAGGTGGTGAGGGTGGCCGAGAGGCGTCTGTCGGTTGGACCAGGTTGGTCGTCCGGTGGGCTGGCATTTGGCCGACGGTTTGAGGTAAAGTCATGACAGTGTGGTCTGGGCATGGCGTGGCCGGGCAAGAAGTTGCGGTGGTTGTAAGTTTGGGGGTTCAGGTGGTGACGGAGGATGCTGACGATGGTAGGATGATGATGATGGTGGTGTCAAAAATTTGGTGAGCAGGGTGATGGTGGTTATAGTGATTTTGGGGCGACTGTGGTTGGTGGTCGTGGTTGGGTTCGGTCGAAGCCGAGTAGACGGTGTTGGGTTGACAGGGATGATGTAGGCGAGTATTGGCCGTTGGGGGCCAGGAAAAGATGGCAGAGTCGGAGACGACATAGAGGATGGGTGACAATATTAGTCTTAGGATTTATTTGTGTCTGGATTGTCGACACGAAGAAAAATGTATATGTAGATGATGGAATAAGAAGCTGGACACAGACACGATGCACATATGTGGATGGTAGAAATTATGGATGAGTTCCTCTCCTTATATAGGAGGTGGGAACTCCTAGTTGGATAAGGATTGGGAGAATTTAAATTCTTCCATAGATAATATCATATTAAATTAAATTCGATTTAAACTTTAATCGTTCAATCCGAATCAAACTTAGATAAAACCTTCATTTAATTCAAATTCACATGAAATATTTTCTAATTTAAATTATCATATTTAATCAAATATTAAAATCAACAAAATCTCAAATATCATTTTCATGACTAAATAAATATAGAAATAATTAATTTTAAAAATTATGATAAATACTTAAATATTAAATCATAAAATAGCTTTTATAAATAACAAAACATATTACTAAACAAACTTCAAATTTTGCAAAATATTTGGAATATATTTCATATAAACCACAATTGCCAAATCACTACTTATTTTTATGTACGAACAAAATAAATCTTGTTTTAAATAAAATATTTATCACATTTATTTGAACATGTACTTTCCTATATAAAATAATTTATAATAAAAATATTTTTTCTAAAATATGTACCTCGACACATATTCGCAATCGTCGAGCAATTACGAAACGCAAATCTCGCACGCTACACAATACAACAATGCAAACTCCTATGCGACGTGCAGATACGAAGTACAAATAAATAAAAAATCGTAGTAGAAATTTATGGGATTTACATCCTACCCAACTTAAAAGAATTTCGTCCTCGAAATTTAGGAGTAATTAGGGTAGGTAGGGCGAAGAGTATGGAAGGAGTTTATTCGAATAGATTTACGAGATCTTCTTGGGACGAGAATGCAAACAAAATATTCGACGAGGAGGCGAGTGACATTTCAATGGCAATATGTCATTTGATCGACTAGAACAGAAATTTTTTTTTCGATGGTCTCATTTTAGATTACGATCATGTATATGACAACCAATCAATGACTAAGCTTGATCAACCCTAACATTAACCTTAGAAAGGGGCAACCTCATAAGCAGGTAATAAACTCCTTAATCCTTTGATATCATCAATATTCATATAATCTCTCTTATCATAATTTATTCTTTCCAAAAATTACTTTCGTTCCACGTCCCCTTAAAATTTAACAAAAACCAATATGATTATAAATGTACTCTAACTTCCTCTATCTCGTCATAGAATTTCAAATATTCTGAAATTTTGAATTCCATAATCTCCATTATACTAGCTCACTTTTATATATCTTCCCAAGTTATAATTTTCTCTAAAATTAAAACTCCAAACCTTCAACTAATTTGGCCCAAGTAAAAGTTAAAATCTTCTTTCTATAAATTTGTATTTATTGGTCAATGTACAATGCATCCATAGGTACCAAAATAAAAGTCCGTCTTCAATGTTCGATAAATCTCGAAAATTAACAGTATACCTTCATAACTCAATCTTTTATCATCATAATTGAAAATTTCCTAAAATATTTATTAGTCTCTCTCTCGAAAATTTGAATTCAACAATCTCATCTTTTTGATGGTAGAAATGAAACTCATCTTAACTTCATATTCATAATCATCTTAGAACTTAATTCTCCATGCATCAAAAATATAAAGATTTCTTTCTTCAACAATTGGCTATCCTTGAAAACTAATATCATCATAACACTATATGTTGTCGAAGGCAACGTCAACATTGTCTGTATCAAAAATTTGCATCTATAAATTTAATATATAAATTTGGTTCTTAAACCACCAGCACTTTAGAAGATCCTTCACTCGATATTTAGTTACCTCAAAACAAATTTTAAATTTTGAGAAGTATTTACCCTTGTGGGTTTTATCAAAACACAATATAACATTCCTTCATCTATTTGGATTTATCGCACATTTTTACTTATGTCCATTCTACACCTTGTAATCTCGTAATTATCTTAACCAACGGTATTATTTATCCCTACTGTGGGGTTCTCTAATCTAACCTCTACTAACCCAAGATTGTCATGATCAATTCGTATAAGGGAATCATACAAGGATCAAGGTTGCATAAACTATGGAGGAATCATAGTAAAATATAAGTAAAGCAGTTTAATTGGAAGATAGAAGGGTAAGGGTTGCAATATTGAAGAGCGAAAAGATGTTATGTGTCTAAGAGAATCGAGATAAGACATGAAAATAAAACGACAAGGGTTAAGCAGTCAAGATAACGCAAGGTTAAGCATTTAAAGGATTTAATAGATCGCAATCATATATTAGGTCGAAAGAACTGAGTCGAGGTTGAGTCCATATCGGTACCATGGTAAGGGTTATAGTTTAGTCTTTATGACCCGAAAGTCGTACCATCAAAATAGAGTACAAGGGGGCGTGTTTTAATGGGACATGACATACCTACATGAAGGTGAGCTCATCTAGGTCTTGCATGTGAAATTTGTTGGAAGGAAAAGTCTAGTATTGTGTTCCAAATATCAAAGCCACGATAGGGAACGCCAAATGATCAAAATAGAAAGTGGGTTTTCATAAGGTACTAATTAATGCACAAAAATAAAAGGTTAAAGCACGAAATAAAGATAATTAGGAAATCTCGTAAATCAAGGTAAAATAAGTTAGAGACACAGTTTCTAGAGAGAGAAGGTAGTCTCATAGATAAGGGTATGGTCAAGGGAATGATTCCAATCATTTCTAAGTTTCAAATAATTAGATGGTCACGATAAAAGATCTAGATTTGAGGGAAGGTCGGATGAGTCAAAGATATAGTTATGCAGTTTGGTTGATGACTAACTATACTTTTGTATATGCAATATCATAATCATAGGTGGTAGGGCAACTTATTGTGGAATACTTCTATCTCATTAGGGTGACCTTGCTTGTTTCTTGGTCCTCCACCCATTTATGATCTAATCTAAAATTTTTATTTCCTCAAAAGTTTCTCAATAAAATCTTCAAGATTTCTACCAAAATTTCTAATCATCTTAGGCTGTCAAGTTTAATCAAAATCTAAATCTCTAATCAATCTCGAATTAATCCTTGTATATCGTAAATCGAATATACCCTTTTTTCACTACAAGAAAAATGATCATTTACGGCACGCAAAGCACGCCGTAAAAGATCTTTCACGGCGTACATTTTGGTGCCGTAAAAGGTTATGCCGTAAATGACCATATTATTTACAACATGCGTTTGAACGCTGTAAATGACCATATTATTTACGGCATGCATTTGAACGCTGTAAATGACCCTCTCCTATTTTTTACAGCGCGCATTCGAATGCTGTAAATGACCATCTCCATCTTTTTTACAACGTGCATATTCAAACGCTATAAATGACCCTCTCCATCTTTTTTACAATGTGCATTCAAACGCTGTAAATGCCCATCTCCATCTTTTTTACAACACACATTCGAATGCTGTAAATGACGGTTAGAAATGGAAAAAAAATATTAAAAAAATTTGTGGCCATATTGAGCCTAAAAATCAAATTTATTTTCTTAGACATTAATGATATGTTGGGCATTAACCCTCAGAATTTTGGATTATCTTTTTTTACTACAATTATATGGCCATGAGTTATGTGTGCACAAGCTTTTTCTATTCAAGTGCTGCTAAAAACGTATGCAACCATAATTAGCCAACAAAGTTTTCTTATTATTTCTTGAATGTACAATATTTTTGCTTTGTAAAAAAATTACTACGACACACTGAATCCTTCCATATATCATGATATTTTTGTGTCCCTAGAACATCGGTTACAGGAAACAAACAAATCTTACAAATTATTGCAACCAAAAATACAGTAGAAGCGGCAAAAAAAAACAATATTCCTCTGTCTCCTAGAGGATATTAAGTAGGCTACAATCTGAACCAGCTATCACCTCGCCTTCATTGACTTGTGGAAGGGCATCCCCGACAGGTTGATTGGCATGGAGTTATAGCCCTTCTCAAGGGTGTAGTAGCATTGCTTCAGTTCCTCTATTATGTAGAAGACATCTCGTCTTTGCAAATATAGATAGGAGTGGCACATTAAACGCATATTAAATCCATCAAAAAAATAGGGTTGGTCGAATGGTCAGTATATATATATAAATGATTTACTAAATTAAAATTGCTAATTAATTATAACGTATTGTTTTCATTTGCTGGTAGGCGTTGATGGTGTGGCCGTCCCAGGCGTTTTAGAGCAGAGACGACGAGTTGTTGGCTGCCGGCTTCTTTGCCGTGGGTGGCTTCGGGCATGAATTTCCTGAGCAGGAGCCTTCAGAGACGAGAGCTGATGCCGTCTATCGTACTGCGCGTACGACACCAGCGTCCAGTCCATCAGCGGGTACCTTGCGCTGCCGACGACCCACGTATCCTTCATCGCCCCGACGGTCGTGCGCTGGACAATGCCGACTTCTCGAGGACCTGCTCGTCCGGCATCGACCTGGGCCAGCCGATGCTGACGTTGGTGAAGGCCCCGATCGAAACTCAGCTTCCTGGAAGTCCGGATGGTTGCAGCTGTCCCACCACGTGGTGGATCGTTCCTTCACCCTCGACTAGATCGAAGGGCCCTTCGAGGGAGAGAAATTGTAATTGCATTGAGGAGTTTGATTTAGAGAGGGATGAGAGTTAGAAATGATGAGAGTCCTCTCTCTCTCTTGTACCAGGTTCAGTTTTATGAGGGACATAAAATTTTGAATGAAAAAGAGGGAAATGAAAATTTAAATGAAAAGAAGGAAATGAAAACTTGAATGAAAAAGAAGGAAAGGAAAATTTGAATTTATAAGAGGGAAAGAAAAATTTGAATGAAAAGTGTATAGAGGGAAATGAAAGCTTGAGTGAAAACATAAAGATTTGTTTTCAAAAAATTGGATATATTCCAATGACATATTCCAATAAATAATTCATCCTCAAAATATTATCATTATTTCCCTTAAGAATATAATTTTTTATACTATATATATTTTAAAATTCTTATTTATTTATTGTTTATTGTTTTGGTTTTTTAGTTTTTTATTCTTGTTTTCATTTGTTTAGAAAAAATTAAATAGTTATCCTTTTTTTCATTTTTTTAAGAATTATTTTTGTTTTTGTTTTTGTTTTTTTGTTTTTTGTTTCATTGTTGCTTTTTTTTTTACTTTTTTTTTCTTTTTTTGTTTTTTTTTTTTTTTTTGTTTTTTTTTGTTTTTTTTGTTTTTTGTTTTTTGTTTTTTTTTTTGTTTTTTTTTGTTTTTTTGTTTTTGTCTTTGTTTTTTTTTGTATTTTGTTATTTTGTTATTTTGCTTTTTTTGTTATTTTGTTATTTTGTTATTTTAGTTTTTATTGTTTTTTATTGTTTTCTTGTTTTTTCTTGTTTTTTCTTGTTTTTTTAAAAGATTTTTGTTGTTGCTTTATCATATTTTGTTCTTTTTATTTTTATTTTATTTTTATTTTTTACCTAAAATATTTGAGAGGGAAACTAAATTTTTAATAAACAATTATAATTATTTACGACACTCAAATAAAACACATAGGAGGGAAATGAAAACATAGGAGGGAAATAAAAAAATGCGTGTAAAATTTGTGCGGGAATCTGAAAATTTTAAATGGAGGAAAATTATATTTCACAACGTGCACGTGCATGCCGTAAATGGGTCTAGTCAACATTAATATTAATATTTCTATTTGAAATTAAATTTAAATTAAAGTTATGGACAATTCTATTTTTTGTTTCGCTTAATTACCATTTTATTTTTTATTTTTGTTTCAAAATTTAAATCTCACAATAATTAAAAAAAACTTATTGCTATATTAAAAATAATACACATCTAATCATTTTTTATTTTTAAAATATGGATTGATAAATTTTAATTTAGTTTTAACTTTAATTTTAATTTTAATCTTTAACAATTAATATTAAAAATTAACATAAATATATAGAATAAATAAGTTATTTTTAATATTAACATAGTGCCAAAATAAGTTATTCTTAATTTTAATCTTAGATTAAAAATTTAGTGCCAAAATATATAGATTAAATAAGTTATTTTTTTTATATACTTTAACAATTACAATAATTTTCAACTCGCAAAAATGCATGCCGTAAATGAGTCTTCATTTACAACACACAAAAATGCATGCCGTAAATGAGTCTTCAATTACAACGCACAAAAATGCATGCCATAAATGAGTCTTCAATTACAACACGCAAAAATGCATGCCGTAAATGAGTCTTCAATTACAACGCACAAAAATGCATGCCGTAAATGAGTCTTCAATTACAACGCACAAAAACGCATGCCGTAAATGAGTCTCCAATTACAACGCACAAAAATGCATGCCGTAAATGAGTCTTCACTTACAACGCACAAAAATGCATGCCGTAAATGAGTCTCCAATTACAACGCACAAAAATGCATGCCGTAAATGAGTCTTCAATTACGGCGTGCATGTCAAACACGCCATAAAAAAGGCAAAAAATAACTCTTTTACGGCACACATATTTGCACGCTGTAAAAGGGTATCATTTACAACGCGCAGCTACCGCGCACCGTAAATTGCACGCCGTAAATACTACATTTTCTTGTAGTGTTTTCTTTTTTTCTTTTCCAAAATTTAAATATCCATAATCAAGGCTTTAAACTCGAAATCTAAATAACTTTATAAATCATAGATCATATGACAATCAAGGAGGTCGAATGAGAGTTCAGAATTTGAATTCAAGAAAGGATGTCAAGTAGGTGGATGAGATTCTAGACTCTAATCCTATATTGCAGGCCCGTTCGGTACAGTCATGTAACCGAAACGGCAAACTGACCTGCATGGGCCACCACAGAAACATGTAATGCCCAGTCCCAAAAATAGAAGGACTAGAATGTAACCATGCCAGCTGTATACATACGAAGTATATGGACCGTCGTATGTATACATAAGCTGTAAAATGCAGTAACCAAGGCACTAAATCTCATCCACAAAGATAAATAATGATATAAAAGCAACGTTGAATTTGTCATGTATACAATCGTTGGGCGGAGACAAATCCAATACCAACTAATTTAAACAAGGAAGAATTATACAAGGAAAATAAATTGGTCAAGCGAAGCGAAAAGGATCTAAGTGCAATCATCCTCGATGAAATAGTGACGATCATGGCCATGGCTAAAACACCTGCGAAAGACAAAAGCACACACCTGGCGTGATAACCAGGTCCTCAGAGGGACGTAACAAGATACAATAAACATCCTATATAAATTCTGAATATAAAATATACCACAATCAAAGAAAGTGACAAGACATAAATAAGGTAGCCTAACCATACTAAAGTGAGCATGTAATTAAGAAACAATCCTTCGACGCATGAGCCCTGGCTGTAAATGGGAACTGGTATGGTCCCCGCTTGGGCACCAGTGACCTAAGCGCATGACGTTGAAAATGACAGTGGCCAACCTGAGAGGCTAATCATATCCGTATCTCCAGCGGAGCTTCCGGGTTACAAGGGAAGTGCAATCGAGCCCATACGTCAGGTATTATCCTCCCCACCCAATGTACCTATTTAAGTCGCATCCACGACCATGTTTTCTACTAACTGCTAAGTCTTCTAACATGCTCCTATTAGCAGTTAGTCCTAACGCATGCACACTGGAGATTAGCCAACACGCAAGGACCTCTACATGCCATTCATTTCACACATCCTCATGGTGTAACTGTGTCAAGGTATATGCAATACACTACAAACGGTAGTCCCTTAAATCTAGGTCCATATGCAATCAAAGGATAATAAAAAGTAAGCTAATATCACTGAGCAGGTAATAAATCAAGAACTGTAAGAACTGGAAATAAAGGAACAATAATATGTAATAAAATACAAACTAAAAATAAATAGTATAATGGCAAGGTATCTTGCCTGGTACGTCGCCTGTTGTGGTGCGATGATCGTGATGTCCTGTTTTGTCCAATAGCCATGGCCGATGCATAAGGGTTCAAAATTTCTGAGAAGATAGGAAAGCACAGTTTAGTCACGATTAGCGATGATAATTGAAGGGAGTTTGAGGTGGTAGATACATAAACTAATTTTTTTAGGAATTTATTTATAACATTTGAAAGTATATTTTGATTAGTCTAATTTTATCTACAAAATCTAAAGGAAGTTGTTTTAACAAAAAAACTCTAATCTCCTATATTTTATAGATAGAAAACTATATCTTGTTTGTAAAATAATTTAGATAAATATTAATAATTTGGAAATTTATTTAGGGCTTTAAAAACTAATTTTTGAAATATAGGCCAATCCAAATATAATATTCGTGTATACATATTTTTAAAAAAAGAATTTAAAAAGATTATCATGATAAAATAAAAACGATCATAATAATTAACACAAATAGTAATATCAATAATATTGATACTATTGGTAATAATATCTATACTAAGTTAAATATATAATCATAAATATATAAATTCCTAATTTTAGTCAATCTGTAAAATAATCCTGATAAAAATAATGATACTAATACTAATAACAATAATAAAATAATAATAATAATAATAATAATAATAATAATAATAATAATAATAATAATAATAATAATAATAATAAATATAACAGCTTAAGCCTGCTGTGAAAGAAAGTAAGGAAAAAGGAAAAGGAGTGGAGAGAGAGAGAGAAATCGGGAAGGAGAATGCGGCGCTCACCAGCGGGCTCCGGCGTAGCTCAGAGGTCGGCGGCGGCAAGTCTCGTGAAGGCGGCGGCGCGGAGGAGTTCTGGCACGGCGGGGCTCAACGGCGACGGATGGGCGCGTCGGCGCCGGGGTTTGGTGGAGGTGGCACGGAAGGGGGCGGGCGCACGCGGAGGGCGAAGCGGCTGCCGGACCTTGGCGAGGCGGCGAGGCCCAACGACGGCGGCGCTCGGGGCGGAAGGCGGTGGTGTCTCGTCAGCGAAGGACTGCTCGGCGCCCTCGGGTCGGAGCGGGTCGCTCGACCAGGGAGGACACCGCACGCTCGGGTGCGGCGCTCGGCCAGGAGCGAGGCGCAGCGGTGGAGCACTGGAGGCAGCACCGTTGGTGGCAGAGGAAGGAGGAGGCGGCCAGATCTGGTGAGTGTCGGCCATTCTCTCTTTTCTCTTTTTCTTTGCTGTGGTCGTATGGCTGGTAAGGATAAGGAACAGATGAGGTGTAACGCCCCAGAACCAAAATACTGGAGAGCGGAGGATTACATAGCCAGCTACGTATATTGAAGTGCAACCAACCTCGCTATACGGTTACGGCTGTATAGATACACGAGGGTTTAACTACAGGCCACCAGTCTCTTAAGGTTATAAACCAGCCTATTGTCTCAATCTCAAGCAAGTAATAATAGTTACACGATATCAGAGCACCAAATGTACAATAGTAAGACATCCCATAAATTACATATTTGGATGATCATGAAGCTAGTCATGCAAAATGTTAAGACTAACAAGAGTTTCAGTCATATATGATCAACCCTAGGATTTGTCAATCATGTTACAGCCCGTAGGCTAACAGTAAGTAAAGTGCAATACGAGCTAACACTTGCTCGCCGGCTAAACGCCTCAAAAGAATATTTTTACAATAAAGTGGAAGAACAAATGGGAAACCCACTCGTTGCCTTGGTTACGCCTGGTGGTCACCATCTGGCTGGAAGGTAGGAAGATCCTCTGGAGCTGCTCCGGTATCTGGCCACTCAAAACCAGCTGGGTCAGATCCCAGAAAGAGCAAGTGTCACAAAGTAGGCTTCACTTAGAAACTAAAACCATCAATTAGCACAAGAATGTAATTATATAATAAAAGATTGAAGTATTGAAAATCATGATGATATACGATAAGATAACCAGAAAACTGTTCAGATAACCAAGTTACAACCCGTAAACCAAACAAGGACCGGGGTTGTAACTATTCATCTGAACGAAACTTGGTTTTCTACTATTTATCAATAAGGTAAAGCACAAGCATTCAGGTCATGTAACAATCTTGTACAGAGCCAGGACAAGACTAGACTGGGTTGAACTCCATCCAATCAATCACGGCCAAGAAATGAGTGCGGCTTGATACTTTAACTAACTAGGGTTATCACAGGCCTAGTTACTAGCAAGATGCAATGAGATTATTCCAACAGCCACAAGCCCTGCAGACTATCCAGGTTATCCAGGTCGAATATCCGTTCATGAAGGGTGCAACACATGACAGTGTGCTTGAAATGTGCCCTACTCGTCTGCAGGCTACAAGTCCACATGCGCGTCCAGATAACAGGATTGCCTGTAGCTGGGAAATCTCTTTATGGCTACTGGATTATTTTAGTTATTAGCCTTAGTCAATTTCAGTAGGTACCCCTGACCGTGGTACTCAGGGGTCCCTTTCCTAGACATGATGTAAGACAATACTGGTTCATTTATACAAGCACAATCGCCCACGGTGTCCAGGCCATCCATTCTTGTCATGTCAAGTTAGCCGTCGCAACAGCATATCAAAGTACATCATGCCAGGCTTACTTGTCAGGAGTGCGCCACGATGGGCCACTAGCATGTCATGTTACTTGTCAAAAGTGTACCCCTACGGGTCACTATCGTGTTCATGTCATTCTATCAAGGGGCCCAAGTACACAGAGGGTCATGAGACAAAAGTATAAATGTAATAACACAACATAAAATGCAAGAGGCTATGGGAGAGTCATGCGGCTCGAGGTGCAGGGCCATGCGGCTCGGGCTCATGCGGCCAGGAAATGAGGGCGCATGCGGCTGGGGAAAAGAAGTTCATGCGGCCATGAGAGGAGGGCGCATGCGGCCAGAGGGACATGCATGCTCATGCGGCTTGAGAAGAACGGGCATATGCGACAGTGGGGAAACAAGCTCATGCGGCCAGGGGAAGTAAACTCATACGGCTGGGAGGGGATGGGTCCCATGCGGCTCAGGGGATCGAGTTCATACGGCATGGGATCATGCTCATGCGGCTGGAGTAAAAGGGCGTATGCGGCTGGAGGGGACTGGGTCTCATACGGCTCAAAGAGAAAGGTTCCTGCGGCCCGGGCCAGTCAGAGTCAGGCGGCCCGGAGCCAAGCAATGCCATGCGGCTAAGTCCCATGCGGTCAGAAGGATCGGGTTCATGCGACTGGTGAAAAGTTCATGTGGCCAGGGGAAGTAAACTCATGCGGCTGGGAGGGATGGGTCCCATGCGGCTCAGAGAGAAAGGTTCATGCGGCTCGGGCCAGTCAGAGTCATGCGGCCCGAAGCCAAGCAGTGCCATGCAGCTAAGTCCCATGCGGCTAAGTTCATGCGGCTGGAAAGCATGCGACAGGGTACTATTTTTCTTCTCCATTTTCTGAGAAGAAGAACCATAAAACCATTTCTCCCAAGCTCCATGAATCCATCATCTAAGGTCAGAACTCAGACTTTCTTAGGTCAAAATGGGGTAGAACGAAATTCTCTACAACCTAGAACACTCAAAACTTGCAAATAACCAGGTTTAATAGATCAAAACCCAAGAAATCCAAAAATGCAACAAGCTTGGATCTACACAAAATGAGCCATGGAATTTAAAAGTGCTAAGTACTAAAGTGTCTTAGAATCTCGTGAGAAAGAAAATGGAACAACAAAACTTGAGTTCCTCCATGAAGCAAGGTGCACTTGCTGGTGGGAGAGGGGGTAGGTGGAGCTCCATGCCAGGGAGGAAGAAGAAGAAGTAAATGTTGAGTTATGAGGAGAGAGGAAAGTAGGTGGGATATAAATAATGATGGTGGTAGGTGGGATTTTCTTTTGGCTCATGACGAACCCAAAAGCAACCCAAACCAAGCCAAACCAAGATGAACCATAACCAATATGATACTAAAAATAAACCATGCAATTAGACATGCAATACGAGTCAAAGTACGTACACGTATACCAAAATACGTAATACGGACTATGGTTGTTACGACTCTACCCACCTTAAAAGAATTTTGTCCTCAGAATTTTAATTAAGAGGCTAGAGAGACAAGGACAAGCTATACTTAAACAGTCTATTATGCAATCATTCATTCAAGCAAGAAATTGAGAGCATAAGGCATAAGAAGGACATTATACCTTACAAGTCAAACAGGTCGGAATACTGCGATCGGATATCATCCTCACGCTCCTAAGTTGACTCACCCAAAGAGTGATGACCCCAAGCAACACAGACCAACTTGATGGTCTTATTTTTGAGTATCTTCTTCCTTCGGTTCAATATGGATACGAGTCTCTCCTCATACGAAAGATTGGTACCAATAACCAATTCCGAATGTTCTAGGACATGACTCAGATCCGGGATACACCGTCGTAATTGGGATACATGGAAGACATCATGCACCTCACGTAACGACGACGGAAGAGCGAGACGATATGACACATCTCCTACACGCTCGAGGATATCGAACGGCCCTATATACCTAGGACTAAGCTTTTCCCGTACGCCGAAACGAATGATGCCACAGTTAGGCGAGATCCTAAGGAATACATGGTTGCCGATAAAAAATTCAAGGGGGTGCCGATAAGAATCGGCCCAATGACGCTGGCGATCTTGGGCAACTCGAAGATGATCTCCGACCCTTCTGACCACCTCAACTGTCTGAGCAATCATTTCTGGACCGAGCATCTGTCTCTCACCAATATCATCCCATGCCAACGGAGATCTACACTTCCTACCATACAGTGCCTCGAACGGTGCCATCTGGATACTGGCTTGGAAACTGTTATTATACGAAAACTCCACCAGGTGCAGGTGATCTTCCCATGAACCACCGAAGTCGAGCGTAGAAGATCTCAACATATCTTCCAAGGTTCGTATGGTACCCTCTGACTGACCATCTGTCTGCAGATGATAAGCTGAGCTGAATTGGTGGTGAGTTCCCAAACTCTCTTGTAAACTGTGCCAAAAGTGCGACATAAATCTTGAATCTCTATCCGAGGTAATACTGACTGGTACACCATGAAATTTGACGATCTGCTTGAGGTACGTCTCTGCTAGCTGAGCCGTCGACTGACCAACTCTGAACGGGAGGAAGTGAGCCACCTTCGTGAGCCTGTCTACAATAACCCAAATAGCATCTCTACCGGCCGGGGACCTAGGTAATCCAGTCACGAAATCTATGGTTATATGCTCCCACTTCCATTCGAGAATTGGCAAAGGCCGAAGAAGTCCAGCTGGCCTCTGATGTTCAGCTTTAACTTGTTAAAAAACCAAATACCGAGAGACAAACCGGGCTATCTTCCTCTTCATGCCATTCTACCAAAAGTGCTGACGGATATTGCGGTACATCTTCGTATCACCTGGATGAATGGAATACTGTGAACTGTAGGCCTCTGCCATGATCTCCTGTTTGATATCTCCACTGGGTACAGAAAGACGCTTCCCATGTCAAAGTGTACCATCTTCATAAATACATAACTCTGGCCGTCGTTCTGCCTCACACTCTGTTCTGAGTCGCTGAAGTTTAGAATCTGTTGACTGTGCCATCCGGATCCTCTCGACTATACTGGACTGGACTTACATACTGGCCATCAATGCTACATTGGTAGGAAGGAAAACTTCTATACCCATCCTCTGAAGATCCGCTAATAACTCTGGTTGCGCTGTTAGGAAATAAACTCCAGCTTTACTGCTCAATGCATCTGCTACAACATTGGCCTTCCCAGGATGATACTGCAGGTTGACATCATAATCCACAAGTAGCTCTAGCCACCTCCTCTGACGCATGTTAAGATCCTTCTGAGTGAACACATACTTCAGGCTCTTGTGGTCGGTGAAAATCTCCATCCTATCTCCATACAAGTAGTGTCTCCAGAGCTTAAGTGCAAACACTACTGCTGCCAGGTCCAAGTCGTGGGTTGGGTAATTCCTCTTATGGTCACGAAGTTGACGTGATGCATAAGCTATTACCTTTCCATAGTGCATCAAAACACATCCCAAACCTCTGTCTGAAGCATCACATTACACTGAGAATCCTCCGGTCCCATCTGGAAGCGTAAGAATGGGGGCCGTCATCAAACCTCGCTTCAACTTCTCAAAAGATTCCTAACACTCTGTCGTCCAAACAAACTGCACATCCTTGCGGCTCAACTGGATTATAGATGCTAAAATTTAAGCAAAATCTGAAACAAATCGCCGGTAGTAGCCGACTAAGCCAAAAAAACTACGAACTTCTGCAACTGTGCTGGGTACTGGCCATGTCTCAAAGGCCACAATCTTCTGAAGATCTACTTCTACTCCTCCTCTGGTGATGATATGACCCAAGTACGAAATACGATCGAGCTAGAACTCGTATTTACTGAACTTGGCATGTAACTGATGCTCTTTGAGAATCTGGAGGACCACATGGAGATGCTGCTCATGTTTCGCTTCACTCTTGCTGTAGACCAGGATGTCGTCTATGGACACAATCACAAACTGATCCAAATATGGCATGAAGATACGATTCATGAGGTCCATGAATACAGTCGGTGCATTGGTTGCTCCAAATGGCATAATAAGGAACTCTCAATGCCCATATCTAGATCTGAAAGCTGTCTTCGGGATGTCCTGCTCTCTGACTCTGATCTGATGGTATCCTGACCGCAAGTCAATCTTCGAGAATACTGTTGCCCCTTGAGTTGATCAAACAAGTCATCTATCCTCGGAAGAGGGTATCTGTTCTTGATTGTCACTGAGTTCAAGGTACGATAATCTACACATAATCTGGACGTACCATCCTTCTTTCTCACAAGAAGTATCGGGGCTCCCCAAGGCGATCCACTTGCACGAATGAATCCCTTGTTCCCGAGTTCTTCAATCATCTTGTACAATATCTCTAACTCTGACGGCGCCATCCTGTAGACTCTCTCTGACACTGGGGCTGTCCCTGGGATCAAGTCGATAGTAAACTCGATCTCTTGCTCTGGAGACATTCTTGGAAGCTCTTCTGAGAAAACATATGGAAACTCTTCGACTATCCGGGGTAACTGCACTGCTGCTACTGCCATCCGCAATACCGGAGGAGAAGGCTCAACTTCGCCCCGGGAAAAGAAAAACTATGACTCGCCTGGAATGCTAAAAATAACCCTGCCATTATGGTAGTCTATCCTAGCATACTGGTTCCTCAATCAATCCATCCCTAAGACCACATCATAATCGGTCATCGAGAATTCTATCAATCTAGCGAAAAACTCTCTACCGCTAACTACGACTCGACACGAGAAAAATGCTCGATCTACTCCCAGAAGACCGTTACCAGTAAGTATATTGAGCCTTACTGATAATGACTCGGGCTCCAGTCCTATCCGTGCCGCGAATAGTGCAGACATAAATGAATGTGATGCACCAGAATCAAATAATGCTGATGCTGGAAAGGAGTTGACTAGAATAGTACCTGCCACTACCTCACCTGGTGCCAATTCTTCTTCTATGATCATCGCCATCACCTGACCATGCCCTCGGGGTGTTGGTCCTCTCTGCCGGTTCTGAATCTGGGCTTGGGCTTATGCATACTGCTGGGGGTTCTGCTGCTGGAATGCTTGGGTCTGAGGCGACAAGGGCCTCGGCAACGGGTACTGCTGCTGCTGCTGGACTGGTACTGGGGTTGGTCCCCTAACCGAGGGACTAGAAAAGTTGGAAGATGATGAACTCCCCCTATTCGGGCAGTTTCCAACACTGTGGTCCGGTGCTCCACAAGCCAGGCACAATCCCTGTGCCCTGCAACATTCTGATACCACATGTCCTGGCTTCCCACAATAAGTGTAACCTATTGCGGAAGTCTGCTTCTGCTGCTGAGGGTGCGTCGGGATTGAATGTTGAACCGATGTAACTGAAGCCGTCCTTCTCGGAGCTCCAATGGTCAAAGCCCTAGCTGCCGGGGCTGGTGCTGAAGACTGGTTCATCTGACTGTGGGATCGCTTTCGACCTCCTGTCCTGTCCACGATCCTCTGGAAGGTATACTCATGCCTCCTGGCTGCTCTCAATACAGCATCAAAAGTCTGA
Organism: Iris pallida; assembly: GCA_029216955.1. NCBI lineage: Eukaryota > Viridiplantae > Streptophyta > Magnoliopsida > Asparagales > Iridaceae > Iris > Iris pallida. The sequence goes on from JANAVB010009197.1 coordinate 1,268,251, forward strand.
TGCTCAAACTGCTCCACTGCCAATAAAATCTCTAGATGGAGCCCTTGCTGGAACCGCTGGGCTTTATCGAACTCGGTTGCTACCAAGGTGGGAGCAAACCGACTAAGTCTTGAAAACTCGGCCGCATAACCGTCGACCGTCCTGTCCATCTGCTTTAGATTGGCGAACCTCGTCTGTAGATCGTACCGAGCTACAGCATCGAAGTACTTGGTCTAGAATTTCTCACGGAATACTGCCCAGGCAATAGGTGCCACTAATCCAACGGCCTGTGCCGCCCACCAGCTGCGGGCCAAATCCAATAACTGCAGGCGTACCACGGCCACCTTCTCGTCTTCGGGGGTCCTGGCTTCTTCTAGAATGACCTCAGTGTCCTGAAGCCATGCATCAGCAGCAATAGCATCTTTGCTATTATCGAAGAAGGGAGGTTTCAAGCGCTTGAAACTGTTGGCCGCACTGTTACCTTGATGACCACCTCTGCTCAGAGCATCTTGTACTGCCTGGTGTAAGGCATCGACCCAACGATCTTGTCATGACCCGTACCCACTGTGAGGGTACGAATACGTAACGACGCCCAGCCTACGCCGCAGTGTCGACGGTACAACGCTGTTCTAAGTCTCTAACTAATCATCAACTCATGTAGTATATAATGTACTCATCATGATCAACTCCGAACGGAGGACAAGTATAAGATATGGTGTAACTCAATCACAGTCTAAGCACGATAAGATAATACCGAAATATAACTAAGAATTTGAAGACAACAAAACAACTAATAAAATAACAACAAACTCAAACAATCTCAAATACATCTCAAGTCTCAAATCTCTATATACAACTCCAGCTCTAAACAGGAAAACTAAAACAAGACAGACTAGCTAAACTCCCGATCACTCCTGAGTGTCGGGGCCATAGGTAGCTAACCCATCTCCTGGTCTGTAAACTGTAGGTTATGTGTCCTTAGGGCAATCATCTGTAAAATTTTCAACAGGTCCAGCCAGGACAGGAACGAGTACAATCTCATCTAGAAAACCCAAGTAAATGACAGAGAACTATACAGCAGTTATAGACAGTTGTATTAATGAAAATGGCAGTTTATATTCAGGTGATGGTAAGAAAGAGAGATAAAGTGCAAGGGAAGTAAGTAACTAAACAAGAGAAGAATCATAGCAATGAAGACTGTAAAATAGAACTAGCTGAACCAGGGTAATATGGTATGAGTCCAGGCAGCAATGTAGACCAGTGTAACTCTAATGTAAGTCCAGTACATGATGAAACTAATACAAGATGAATCAAGTAAGGGACGATTCCAGTCATAGTGATCAATGATTCCAGGGTGAGTCCAGCCTATACTCTAGCAGTATATTTTAAAATACCGAGTTCGACATGTAAACGGCTGTAGGTAATACGGCACATCACACACCTGGCCGGGTGTGAGATGGCTATCATTCTAGTAGATTCCAGTTGGGAGATTCCAGATTAAGGTATGTCTACATGTCTTACTCTAGTATTTTCCCTCCCAGCAAGTGAATCTAGAATTCCGACACAATGATTCAAGATGAGTCCAGCCAAAATGTAATGATACCAGTAAATGATTCCAATAAATGATTCCAGTAAAATGATTCCAGTTAAATGATTCCAGTTAAATGATTCCAGTAGGTGATTCCAGTAATAGAGATGATACCAGTAATAGAGGCCAGAAAATAAAAGTGTGTCGTATACATGAATCCAGAAATATCCACACGTGTTGTAACAGAGAATCGCATACAACTAACTAGAACTGAAGTACAGTAATTGACAAGTAAATGAGAGAACTATCAGAGAATGTACTCGCCTGCTACTCTGAAAAGAGTAGTATAATATCAGATGTCTGCACCGGAGTCACAATGTCCTAAATAGAGCAGTATGGATTATAATGTGTTTAAAACAAGGTAAATAAAGTCTACGATGCAATCTACATGATTTTTAGGTAAATCTAGGTCAAAGTCAACTCTAAGTCAAACACGGTCAACTGTCTAGGTCAAACTAGGTCTAAGTCAGTCAACTCAAGTCTAAACAACCACCCATAGGTCACTCTAACACTAGGCTATATACCAATTAGATTCAATATATAATTATATACATTCATGCATATAGAGGCATACATTGGGTACTACCTTATCATTGAGCATACATTGTATATCATTCTATATTACATTACATGGCATATACAAATGCATTTGATAGTGCATTACAATGCCTATATGCATATCTTTATTACAATATTCATAACATATATGAATGCAACCTTAAGTACATATTTCTGCATATCTAGCATTTAGTTTAACATACATGGGATATCTACATTACATATGTGGATACATAGCATTACATTCATGTATATATATAGGTACATACATATACATATTTAAAAAGAGGAAAAGAAGAGACTGAAATGTGTGAGGTGTGAAATAGGTTAGTGTATATTATGGAATGTGTGGTACATGAATGTGAAAATAGGAAACAGTATTATGTGTACAGAGGGATAGACTAGGATGTGTGAGTGTGTGCAATGGTGAATGGAACATTGAATTTATGAAATAGGAAATCAGTTTTAACTGGGTTGAATGTTCAGGAATCAATGACAGTCCACATATCTCAACTTAAGCCAAGTATCCTATAGGTAAGCCTATAGGCTAACCCAACTATTCAACCCAACTCATAATCTCAGGAATGTGATTGGTGTCAAGGTAAGGTAATGCAAGTGTACTAGTGTCAAACATGTGTGTACAATGTAGAGTGATTATAGCTAATGCATATGTGTGTAAGGCTATATAGACAATGTAGGATAATGATCAAATGGATATATGCTATGACTGACACAGATGTCAAGGGCTAACAGTGTAGTCTATATGACTGATACACATGTCAAGGGCTGATACAAATGCAACCACAGTGTCAATGACAGTTTCCAGGAATTGAAAACCCAACATTCCTAATCTCATGTTTCAATCCTGAAACCATCTCAGGATTCTCAGGTTTTCTTCATAAACTCAGGAATTCTCATTTCAGTTTTCTGTTTCAAGTTAAAACTCAGTTAACTGACAGTTGAACTATACAACTCAGGATTCTCAGTTAGCAACAAATTAAACCAAACTCTTAACACCATTCACATATGAAATCCCAGTTAACATTAAGCATGCAATTGAACTAATAATGTAACATCAGATGTCTCAGATTCTCTATAACCCAATTCATTTCAGTTGCCTGGGTTTATTTCTCCGGTTATTCTTAATGGAATATGACAGTTCAGTTATCATTCAAAAAAATAAGTGGAAACTAAAACATAACCCACTGAAACTCATTTGAACACAACTTCAATCATGTCTAATCCAATCTAATATTACAAAACTAACTTAGCAGTGACTAACACAATGTGCATGGGTGAAACATGGTAATTTTGACATTAAAAATCAGTTAGAAAGGGATTTAGAGTTCAGGAATCAACAGTGTATCAGGGAATGCATACCTACAGTTCATCATCCAAACTTAATTCGAAAACCTAAATTAAACCATAGAATTTAGAAATCAGGTATGTAGGGGTGTTAACCATATGTTCACGTGTCTAGGGAGTGTATTCGTGTCTATTTATATGGACACGAGGTGTCCAAGAAACAAATCGAAAACAGTATCAGGTCTGTGCATAGGCTGCATCGTGCACAGGTGCAATGCGATCTAGGGACTCGCGTATTGACCCTCGAGCCTCGTGCTCGTGTCCGACCCTAGGGTAGGTATAGGGCTAGGGATACAAGTGCCTGTATCGTGTCTAAAGTGTGTCGTGTCCGAGTTAAGCGTGCGTATCAGTGTCTCGAAACTAGTATGCACAGCACTGTACAAAATCAGTGCAGGTCCAATTTCTTCGTGCACACTAAACGAGAAGCCGTGAAAATTTACAAGTGTCGTGTCAGTCATATCCCCTAGCCATGTGTCAATTTTCACGTATCCAAGTGACACAGACACGGAGAAATCGTGATCGAGCAGCAGGACACTGCACGACAGTGTCGTGCAGCGTGTTCGTGTCCATTTTGGACACGGACACGGCTCGAAAACGTGCTCAGTCCAAATGATTTGTGATCAGCATGTCAAAGGCTTCAAAATCATGTAATTAGTTTAGCAAAAATTGAAATTAAAATCCTTAGAGGCATTTCATCGAACACCTAACATACACTACGACACGTGTCCGATACGGACACCAAACGGACACGAAATTCACCCAAATTTTAGGGACACCTAGGGGACTCCTAGATCTAGCCCTAAATGCAAAGAAAACTAAAATTTAAATCAATTTAAAGGGTTTTACCTATAGGTGCAAATTGTATGGAAAAGCTCCAATGGGGGGTGTTCCTCTTGATGGCCAAATGCTCCAAATTGATCCCAAACTGAAATAGCTCTCCACCAACAGTCCATAAACTCAATTTAGAACCCAATGCAAAAGACTAGGATGAAAAAGGAGATCAAATGAATAAAATAGGAATTTTTGGAAGGGGGAAACTTACCTTTCTTTTCTCCAAGTGTAGGAATGATAAAAAGAGGCAAGCCCTAATGAACAAATGTTTAAATAGGGTGGGGATCCCTATGTGGCTCTCATAGGTTCAATAATTAGGGTTAGAGTTCACTAAAAGGCCTATGGGCTTAAGTCATGATCAATTAAATAATTAAGCCATAAGTCATTTCATGAAACCATAAGCCATGACTTAAATTCACTAAACCACATCCCCTCATTCTAAAAATATTCTCTAATGACTAAAATAGGTTAACTCGAGTTAGGCTAGGGTCACCATGGTTAGGGTTAGCGTCTAGGCTAGTCCACTAGGTCTCAACAAATCAAAGTCAAACTAGAATTTACCAATTCAACAAATCACCAAATAATTCAAATAAGTCAAAATGACCAAATTACCCCTAGGCTAAAAATGATAATTAATCATCCTAATGACATGGTTAGGCTCTAGGTCATGCAGTCTCTCAGGTTTCACTAGCAGCACATCAAAATCACAAGTCACGACTTAAACCAGTTTTTAAATAGTTTTACAATAATTAAAAATCACCAAAAATCATAATGTGAATTAAATATCAATAATAATTATTATAATTACAAAATTTCAAAAATACCCTCATCTGGAAAACTGGGTGTTACAGATCTTAAGAAGCTAGCAATGTCCTGATGATACCCACCAAGGTGCCATCATCAGGCTCTGCAGGCTGAGCTGGCTGAATTGGTGGCTCTTGACCCCTAGTAGGCATGACTCTGGAGGCTACGCCTGAGTGCTGGGCTTGATCTCCAGGTTACTGCTGGTCCACGGGAGGTGCTTTGCCTTGCCGATCGGTAGGACCAGGAACAATGCAGCTGAAGAAGACATAGGGAACAATAAGGAAGGACCAGGATAGATCAAAGATACAAGCATGTGATCAGGTCAAGAATCCAAGGATTTAGAGGATACGAGCAGAGATCAAGGACGAGTACTGATTGAGACATCTATTCGGTAAACCCTCATATATCTACAAGACCTGCATGGGCCACCACTTAAACCATGTAACGCCCCAGAACTAGGATACTGGAGAGCGGGTGCTTACATAGCCAGCTACATATATTAAAGTGTAGCCCACCTCGCTATACGGTCACGGTTGTCTAGATACATGAGGGTTTAACTACAAGCTATCAGTCTCTTAAGGTCATAAACCAGCCTATTGTCTTAATCCCAAGCAGGTAATAACATTTATAAGATATCAGAGCACCAAATATACAATAGTAAGGCGTCCCATACATTACATATTTGGATGATCATGAAGATAGTCATACAAAATGTCAAGACTAACAAGAGTTTCAGTCATACATGATCAATCCTAGGATTTGTCAATCATGTTACAGCCCGTAGGCAGACAGTAAGTAAAGTGCAATACGAGCTAACACTTGCTCGCCGGCTAAACGCCCCAAAAGAATATTTTTACAATAAAGTGGAAGAACAAAAGGAAAACCCACTCATTGCCTTGGTTACGCCTGGTGGTCACCATCTGGCTGGAAGGTAGGAAGATCCTCTGGAGCTGCTCCGGTATCTGGCCACGCAAAACCAGCTGGGTCAGATCCCAGAAAGAGCAAGTGCCACAAAGGCGGCTTCACTTAGGAATTAAAACCAGCAATTAGCACAAGAATGTAATTATATAATAAAAGATTGAAGTATAGAAAATTATGATGATATACGATAAGATAACCAGGGAACTATTCAGAGAACCAAGTTACAACCCGTAAACCAAACAAGGACCGGGGTTGTAACTCTTCATTTGAACGGAACTTGGTTTCCTACCATTTATCAATAAGGTAAAGCACAAGCATTCAGGTCATGTAACAATCTTGTACAGAGCCAGGACAAGATCTAGACTGGGTTGAACTCCATCCAATCAATCACAGCCAAGCAATGAGTGCGGCTTGATACTTTAACTAACTAGGGTTATCACAGGCCTAGTTACTAGCAAGATGCAATGAAATTATTCCAACAGCTACAAGCCCTGCAGACTATCCAGGTTATCCAGGTCGAATATCCGTTCATGAAGGGTGCAACACATGACAGTGTGCTGGAAATTTGCCCTACTCGTCGGCAGGCTACAAGTCCACATGCGAGCCCAGATAACGGGATTGCCTGTAGCTGAAAAATCTCTTAATGGCTACTGGATTATTCTAGTTATTAGCCTTAGTCAATTTCAGTAGGTACCCTTGACCGTGGTACTCATGGGTCCCTTTTCTAGACATGATGCAAGACAAAACTGGTTTATTTATACAAGCACAATCGTCCACGGTGTCCAGGCCATCCATTCTTGTCATGTCAAGTTAGCCGTCGCAACAGCATATCAAAGTACATCATGCCAGGCTTACTTGTCAGGAGTGCGTCACGATGGGCCACTAGCATGTCTTGTTACTTGTCAAGAGTGTACCCCTACGGGTCACTATCGTGTTCATGTCATTCTATCAAGGGGCCCAAGTACACAGAGGGTCATGAGACAAAAGTATAAATGTAACAACTCAACATAAAATGCAAGGGGCTATGGGAGAGTCATGCGGCTCGAGGTACAGGGCCATGCGGCTCGGGCTCATACGGCCAGGAGAGGAGAGCGCATGCGGCTGGGGAAAAGAAGTTTATGCGGCCAGGAGAGGAGGGCGCATGCAGCCAGGGTGACATACAGGCTCATGCATCTCGGGAAGAACGGGCATATGTGGCAGTAGAGAAACAAGCTCATACGGCCATGAGAAGTAAACTCATACGGTTGGGAGGGGATGGGTCCTATGCAGCTCAGGGGATCGAGTTCTTGCGGCAGGGTATCATGCTCATGCGGCTGGGGTAAAAGGGCGCATGCGGCTGGAGGGGACTGGGTCTCATACGGCTCAAAGAGAAAGGTTCCTGCGGCCCGGGCCAGTCAGAGTCAGGCGTCCCGGAGCCAAGCAATGTCATGCGGCTAAGTCCCATGCTGTCAGGAGGATCGGGTTCATGCGGCTGGGGAAAAGTTCATGCGGCCAGGGGAAGTAAACTCATACGGCTGGGAGAGGATGTGTCCCATGCGGCTCAGAGAGAAAGGTTCATGTGGCTCGGGCCAGTCAGAGTCATGCGGCCCGGAGCCAAGCAATGCCATGCAACTACTTCCCATGTGGCTAAGTTCATGCAGTTGGGAAGCATGCGTCAGGGTACTGTTCTTCTTCTCTATTTTTCGATAAGAAGAACCATAAAACCATTGCTCCCAAGCTGCATGAATCCATCATCTAAGGTCAGAACTCAGACTTTCATAGGTCAAAATAGGGTAGAACAAAATTCTGTACAACGTGGAACACTCAAAACTTGCAAATAACAAGGTTTAATAGATCAAAACCCAAAAAAACCAAAAATATAACAAGCTTGGATCTGCACAAAAAGAGCCATGAAATTTAAAAGTGCTAAGTACTAAAGTGTCTTAGAATCTCGTGAGGAAGAAAATGGAACAACAAAACTTGAGTTCCTCCATGAAGCAAGGTGCACTTGCCGGTGGGAGAGGGGGCAGGTGGAGCTCTATGCCAGGGAGGAAGAAGAAGTAAATGTTGAGTTATGAGGAGAGAAAAAAGTAGGTGGGATATAAATGATGATGGTGGTAGGTGGGGTTTTCTTTTGGCTCATGACGAACCCAAAAGCAACCCAAATCAAGCCAAACCAAGATTAACCATAACCAATATGATACTAAAAATAAACCATGCATTGAGACATGCAATACGAGTCAAAGTACGTACACGTATACCAAAATATGTAATACGGACTATGGTCGTTACATGAGGGGAGGATGGTCGAAAGGCGATGGGATTGGCGTGTTGATGATAATGGTATAGAGGTGGTGAGGGTGGCCGGGAGGCGTCTGTCGGTTGGACCGGGTCAGTTGTCCGGTGGGCTGGCAATTGGCCGACGGTTTGAGGTGAAGTTGTGACAGTGTGGTCCGGGCATGGCGTGTCCGGGCAAGATGTTGAGGTGGTTGTAAGTTTGGGGGTTCAGGTGGTGACGGGGGATGCTGGCGATGGTAGGATGATGATGATGATGGTGGTGTCAAAAATTTTGTGAGCAGGGTGATGGTGGTTATAGTGATTTTAGGGCGGTTGTGGTTGGTGGTCGTGGTTGGGTTCGGTCGAAGCCGAGTAGACGGTGTTGGGTTGACAGGGATGATGTAGACGAGTATTGGCCGTTGGAGGCCAGGGAAAGATGGCGGAGTCGGAGACGACATGGAGGATGGGTGGCAGTATTAGGCTTAGGATTTATTTGTGTCTGGATTGTCGACACGGAGAAAAATGTATATGTAGAGGATGGAATAAGAAGCTGGGCACAGACACGATGTACATATGTGGATGGTAGAAATTATGGATGAGTTCCTCTCCTTATATAGGAGGTGGGAATTTCCAGTTGGATAGGGATTGGAAGAATTTAAATTCCCCCATAGTTAATATCATATTAAATAAAATTCGATTTAAACTTTAATCGTTCAATCCGAATCAAACTTAGATAAAACCTTCATTAATTCAAATTCACATGAAATATTTTCTAATTTAAATTATCATATTTAATCAAATATTAAAATCAACAAAATATCAAATATCATTTTCATGATTAAATAAATATAGAAATAATTAATTTCGAAAATCACGATAAATACTTAAATATTAAATCATAAAATAGCTTTTATAAATAACAAAACATATTACTAAACAAATTTCAAATTTTGCAAAATATTTAGAATATAAACCACAATTGCCAAATCACTACTTATTTTTAAAGTACGAACAAAATAACTCTTTTTTTAAATAAAAATATTTATCATATTTATTTGAACATGTACTTCCCTATATAAAATAATGTATAGTAAACATATTTTTTCTAAAATATGTACCTCGACACATATTCGCACTCGTCGAGCAATTACGAAACGCAAATCTCGCACGCTACGCAATACAACAATGCGAACTCGTATGCGACGTGCAGATACGAAGTACAAAATAAATAAAAAATCATAGTAGAAATTTAGGAGGTTTACAAAAATGGCAACTCTGTTAGGGATGACTTTCTCCTCCGATGAGAAGGTGACAAGTCAATGTGATACCGCGTTAATCGATAAGACGCAGAAGACCTTGGTCATCCAAGTCGACCAAACGGCCTACGAAGCTATGATCAGTGCTGGGGGTGCAAAGCGGGCTACTATTGCTGCCAAGAATAAGGTGCGCATCATTTAGACTTCGAAGTCCGTCAAAACACCAATCACAACTTCTGTGCAGACTGCGCCAACTGCTGCCTTGGCGCAGAACAAGAGGAAATGCCCTTTGGCTACTCCCTCTTCCTCCCCAATTCTGATCTTGGGAGAGGACATGTTCATTTCTTCTCCTATGCAGAACCAAGGGAAGCGCCCTTTGGCCTTTCCTCACGTTGTTGTGCAGACTGCGTCCACTGCTGCCCTGGCGAGAACAAAGGAAAACGCCTTTTGGCTGCTCCCTCTTCTCCCCAGTTCTGAACTTGGGGAAGAACACATCTATTTTTACTCATACGCAGAACAAAAAAAAGCGCCCTTCGGCCTCTCCTCATCCTTCCCCAGTCCTTGACTTGGTGGAAAATACTACTGATTGTGCCCTTGCGCCAATCACTACTTAGACTCTTTTGAACAGGAGTTCTACTTCTCTTGATAGAGACAACCATGTCTCTGCCAAGAAAGTAAATTCTGCTCATTGGCACCATACTAAGCACACTGGAGCTGGGTGCGCAGTGCAGCAAGGTATCTAGCCTACTCCTAAGCACCAACCAAACCAAAATTAGGATCTGCCAACTTTTTATATATCAAGGTCCGAACAGGGAAAATTGATGGTGTCCCAAACAAACTCACATGAGGTGCACCTTCCTGACATGCGCGCCTATCTCAACAGGCGCAAATCAGAGCCAAATTCATCAAGCCACAGGGTGCGTTAATTGCAGTCTATGCCAGCTACTGATATGCTCAAAGTGAAGACTTCTAAAGTCAAGGACCCTCTCACCTATGCCAATCAGCTCAGCACTTCCTTGTACACCCAAGGGACTGGACATCTCAAGAACATGAACCATGTTCCTAATATAATCCATGAATATGTACCCTCGTCTTCTTCTTACCCTGTTAATAACCGATCTCTGCGAGATTCTTATACAAAAGCAGAAGATCGCAGGTCCATCTTATGTATTTGATGTAACTCCTACGGAGCATCGTTGTAATCATGAGATAGTGATTAAGTGTTGCTGATAGGCAGCAAAACGATCTATTTTTTACCATTTGAACTATCCTCAATCTCCTAAACTGATCATAGCTGTAGATGGAGATTTATCTCCCGTAATAACCATATACAAGGAACTCAGGTCTGCTTCCCATAAAGCTCAAGTACAATGCTGCTATAAATCAACCAGGAAAACTATCTTCGACCGTATGAATTATAATCGTTCTTCCAACATAGAAAGTCACCCTCCTAAAGTGACTTTAGTAGATGAAGACAAGTTGCTACTTGCTTCGGTCAACATGACTTCTCGCAGTACTGGGGGTGGAAAGCGTCCGAGATGCAATGCATCACGCAACCCCAGTCAACAATACTTGGATCGGATCTGTGACTCCAGCGAAGGAGTCTACAAACATACCAGATCAAGAAGCCGAGAAAACAATCGGTCAAAGGAATCTTGCTTCCAACCGAAAAACAACCAGTCAAAAGAATCTTTCTGACTTTGACCAAGATTCCCTCAGTCAAAGGGATCTTCCAATCCCTTATCCTGGAGGTAGTTCCTTGTATGAATTTGATACCGACAGTGAAAGATCTGAAGGGACCATCTTTTCCACCAGTTCTTCTTCAATGGCCAGAGAAGTGGCTGTCTATGTCATTAATGAAGAATAAGATGCATCCAGCTTCGGCAGTCAGGAGCAAAGAATCTACTCTTTAGAAGCTAGCTTGAAAAATATGACTGAAATAATGGCGAGAATGCAACCCGTAGTAATGGCACAACATATCGTTTCACCAGTTGCGAATCTAATTCCAACCCAAGAACAAGTAGCGGCATCTGCTCCTACCAATACCAGTCAGTGGGTACAATCTCCTCATAATACTATGGTGCCAACTCCAAGTCTTTCTGGTACTGGCGGTGGTGCTTATTATGCAGTCCCTCCTCCTAACACACCAAATCAGTCTACTGCTCCACAAGCATCAGGAGACACTAATGAGGCTGTAATGCTTTTGCATACTCAGTTTGAAGCCTTCAAACAGAAGGACGGCCTGTAAAAGTTTGGGATCAAACAACCTTATCCCATAGAGTGGAAAGAAGTTCTGTTTCCACCCAAATACAAGCCTCCCACCATTATACTGTTTGACGGCAGTACGTCTCCAAGCCAGTACCTTAATCACTTTGAGGTAATGACTGATCAACTTCAACCGAACGAAGCTCTACTCACTAGAGTATTCGTCGGATGCTTAGCTGGTACGGCTTACGACTGGTATCGCAGTTTGCCAAACGGTTGTATAACCTCCTTTGATGGGTTCAAACAAATGTTCTTGGAACGATTTATGAGGAAAAAAATGACATGACTATGTCAGCCCTCATCAAAATCAAACAACGGCTCAATGAAACTGCTGAATGTTTCATTGAACGCTTCCGTCGTGAGGCACTCAAAATGCCTCTGGGAATACCAGATGCTCTGACTATAGACACATATAAATCAAATTTGCTGCCTATAGTCAGCATGCGGACTGGATCCATGTAATTCCAAGACTGGCCTTCCTTCATAGTGAATGCCAGAGCAGCCGAAGAAAGTGCTGACAAGTTCAAGAAATTAGGGATCTAGATGCCTAATCTCGATTGAGATGAACATTTTGCATCCAACTGTGATGTCCATCAAAATAACCGCAAGGGCAAGGAAGCCTTGGCCGTCAATGTCAAGGGCAAAGAAACTCTAGCCGTCAACATAGGTCAATCAACACCTACCACGGCGGCACCACCACAGAGGGCACCGTGCCCGAAAGAGGAATACTCCTTTGACGAAGACGATGTTATGAGTATCTTCGATTGTTTGACTAAGAGCAATAAACTTCAGCTGCCCGACGCAAAGCGGCCAGAGAAAGTAGGTAAGAATGATCATCCTAAATACTGTGTGTATCAAAGGTTCATTGTACATCCGACCAGAGCATGCTATATGTAGAAGCATGAAAAAGAAGGGATGTTAATTTTAATCCCACATCAGAAAGGAGAAGAAGAGAGGTCTCATTCCACTCTATATATAGAGCCCTCTTGCCTTCTTTGAAAAGGGGACCAAAAAAAAAGGGAGCCCGTTATCCAGGGAGCCCGTTCGAGCCACAAAAAGTTGCAGTAGTTCTTCTCTTCTTCTGGGTTGGCTGCAAGTTCTTTACTCGCTGTCAAGGTAAGAAAAAGTTAGATTCTGAGTACTATACGCCTTCGCGGGCTAGTACGAAGAACTCTAAGGCGGCATGGGCCATGCGCCTCAAACGTGCTATGCCAACGACAAAACAGAAGCATGCGCTCACAATCATGCGTGCTACTAATGGTAAGCTGTACAAAGTTGACTCGGGTGCTTCTGCCCCAAAAACGAGTCGACCCTCAAAGTCCTTGTCTCACTTGGGCGCATCTGCTGCATTCGCAACCGAGTCTTACAAGGCAAATTCTGTGGTCTTGAACCCCCGTGCCTACATTGGTTGTGCGTCTGAGGCTGGTTCAAGTCACTATAAATGTGGTTCCCCAACTATTGATCTGGATGCGCCTTATGCGTTGGATCAGGGGGTGCAACATTCACTTGATCATCCCGACGCTTGGCCTTGCCAGGTGCCTGATGGGGGTGTAAAGGTGGCGCATCACTCATACACTCACCCTGACGCTTGGCTTTACCATGCGCCTGATTAGGGTACGAGTGTCACTTATATACTCACCCTGACGCTTGGCTTTGCCTTACGCCTGAAGAGGGTACGAGTGTCAACATCTCCTCACATGATTTACGTAATGTGATTACTCACAGACGTAGATCGGGAGAGACGACCATCATGCACAACTCGTCCCTCACGGGACATACTTGTGCTACGGTCGATATTAACTGCTGCTGCCGCAAGACAGTGGCTCCACCACCAAGGCAGTCTGTGTTCCAGCAGTTGCAACATGATGTGCATGTCCGACATCGTCTCAAAAACATGATGCCAATTGAAGAATTTGTAACAGCCTACTCTCAACTAGGCTCATCACTCAGATGTCTCAGCTAGCCGTGTCGTCTCAGCTAGCCGCGTCGTCTCAGCCCGACGTATTACTCTCCCAGTATATCACTCCACCCCGTCAGAGTGAATCACTTCCTCGTCAACGCACAGGCGCATCTGCCAGCCTGGGGCTCTTCCATCATAATGAGGCTTAGGCACATCAAACCCAAACCATGCATTCAACTTGGCACTCGATGTCGTCTTGTAGAATAATACTACCAACAAGCGTCTCAAACATAAACTGCTATGGCCATTCAAACTTGACGAATCTCAGTCTGCTGAAGGAGTTCACCATCAAAGCTTCTTCGAACAAGGAGAACCATCACCCATAGTACAACGTCTTGCCAAGGAGGAAGATCGGTCGAATCCATCTTCGTCGAGAAGTTAAGGGGGAGACAACAAAACTCTCTCAAACTGTTGCTATTTATAGGCCAGGGCAAATCAAACCCATGCGCCAAGTGGCAACCTTCCCGAAGTTAGTGCAATGAACTTGTATTTATGATGATAAATTTGCCTCTTCGAATTCAACCAAGTCAAAACGGCTATTTAAAGCACTTGAAGAACTCAACAGTCGGACCAATAAAGACGTGTCATATAAACGGATGCGCCCGTCAAATACTGCGCATCGTACAGACGCGCCCGTCAATACCAAGCGCCCCGTATGGATGCGCCCAACAAAGCACAGATCCATGCATCCTAATCAACATGGACACATGCGCCCAATCGATGCGTCACCCCATCAAGTAATTAATGCCAAAGCGACAGAGTTGGCAACACGTCCCCCGAGGACTGAACCGTTAGCAGCTTTTGCAAAAAATGAAGCGTCACTGACGTTAGCGTCATCATTACTCTCTTTCGGCGGTTACAACCCACATGGCCGCCCAACCATTCGCATGCGCCTCCACAGCCATGCGCTCAAATCTATGTATGCGCTTCAAGAGCCATGCTCCTCAGACCTTCCTCTGATCCCTAAAGACAGAGGTTAAGTCTCTACTGAAGCTTCGCATGCGCCTCAAAAGTCGTGCGTCCAGACTGAGTCGTGACTCCTGAAGGTTACGAGTCAAAATCTTTTCATGCGCCCAACCCCAAGCGCATCCTATCAGATTACCCTCTACCAAATCCGAGATCTTTGAGCTACGGACACGCACCACGTGTCCTTTGACTCAATTCAGCCTATGAAGGGGTGCTAATCACCCAAGATCTCAGCAACTGAAAGATCCTCTCTCCTGCTACGTGCCAACCCACAAAAGCAGCATGAAGGATTCAATCCACAAATGATGGTGCATCATCCATGTGCCTTCCGCAGATTCAACCACGTGGCGTCCCCACGTACAGGCGCATCCTATATATACGCGCATGAGCAGCCAACCGGCAAGCTATAAATAGAGGGATCATTTCCTTCTTTCAGAGACCTACGAAGACACACACAGAGAGACAGACATATACGGAGACACTCAACATCTTCTTTCTTTCAGCAAGCTCCAGCACCCAGAGCAACTTAGGCCTTCAGAGAACCGAGAACCGTCGTCAGATCGTCAACGGAGTCAACGCATTACCACTCGCTCCATCGACACAGGAACCCAGATAAACAAAAGTGTGCTCCTAGGACTACATCTAAGTCCTACATTGTAACACTGTTCTATTTATAATTGAAATTGCAATCAAAAGATTTTAATGGCAAACAAAGCTGGCGACTCTTCTGGGGACCTCTTTCTCCTCCGTCGAGAAAGCTGTGTCACAATCTGACGACGTGAAGGTCGGCTCCTCCCACAAGATGTTGGTCGTACGCCTCAATCAACAGGCGTATGAGGATTTCATCACTGAAGGCAGTACAAGTCCTTCGAAGCGGCTGCCGAAGCCGAAGAAGGCTCGCCAAGCCTAGGTGCGCAAGGTCGATGCCCCTGGCACCACCACCGAAGGGGATACGCCGATGCAGCCTACCCTTCCCGCTGACGTTCTCAGCAGCCAAGATGCGCCCACCGGTGCAGCGCATCTCTCAGGGAAATATGGGGCTGACCATATTCTCCAACCATCTTCCTCTCAGACGAGGAAGATGCATCGATGTAGCAAGGGCGCAGCCAATGCCCTACACATTACCTCTGATGTGCCACAGAAGGCATCTGTCTTTGACAGACTCACTCGCTGTCGTGGCGAGGAGAATTTGAACTCTGAGTACTATACACCCCAGTGGGCTGGTATGAAGAAGTCCAGGGCAGCACGGGCCATGCGCCTCGAACGTGCTATGCCAGCAGCGAGCCAGAGTCATGCGCTCACAATCATGCGCACTGCCAATGGTAAACTGTACAAGGTTGACTCGGGTGCTTCTGTGCCAGAAACGAGCCGACCTTCAAAGTCCTTGTCACACTTGGGCGCATCTGCTGCATTCGTAACCAAGTCGTGCAATGCAAACTCAGTGGTCTTGAACCCCCGTGCCTACATTGGTGTTTTCCATAAATAAATTCACTTTATTTATTTTGATTCTGGGAAAATACAACTGTAGGAATCCGATCTAGAAGACGATCGCTTTATCCCTTGGACGATGCGAAGAAGAAAAGCTCTCAAGAATTCGACAGCAATTTAGATATTCTGTATATCTGTACAATGAATGAGAAAAGAACTCTATTTATAGAGTAAAAAATAACTAAAAAGATAACTGTCTTCATAACCTATGCATAGTTGATAATCACGCAGGACTCAATCGTACGCAAGGTTGATGAGCAGTTACTGGACGTGGCCCATAACTGTTGGACACATGGCAATCATGCATGAGTCGTGTGCAAGTTACTGGGACACGCATACGAGAGATCCGTGGCATGTCTGCCACATACTCTAATTTGATAATTTGAGATGATAATCCGCTAACTGGTTGAGGATGAAATCCCTGTTGAGATGGAAAATCCACGCTGACTTACAGCAGAAATACTTAGGCTCAAAATATACGCAAACTTGAGGCAGAGGGCTCAGAATACATGCAAACTTGAGGCAGAAGGCTCAGAATACACGCAAACTTGAGGCAGGAACACTGAAGTTCAAAATGCACGCAGACTTGAGTCAGAAGGCCAGCTGTCTTGATTCGACGTACCTCGACTGACACAAAATCTCTGACATTGATTGCTTTGTCAGTCATATTAAATGATGATAAGCCCTTTTTTGGTACGCCAACTTGATGAAGACCGAATCTTGTTGAAGAATATTTCAAAAATCATGCAATAGTCGGCTGAGATCTCTTGAATCCCGTGCATACGTGGCATACGAGGAGACGTTTATTGACTGTCGTGCTGTCAGTCATAATTACAATCTGACAAATGGTGAGCTGTCTTTGAGTACTATTTTGAACTTTGCGTACTTTTGAGGAAATGATGTGATAGAACTCAGCGTGTCTTTTAGATATTTTCTTGATAGGCTGTATTAACTCAGCGTGACTATATTTTTGAGGCCTACAAAACCCCCTTCAAAGTTTTCAAAAAATGATAAATTGTTTCGAAATACTTTGAAATCGAGACGAAAAAATGAATTTAGTCACGCTCAAATAATACAGAGAGAGATTTTTTCTGAAATGATTGGGCCGTTGGGATTCTGTGCGGTTTAGGATCCCATGAAAAACCCTATATCGAGGCAAATGATTAAGGATTTTGCCGTTTGGACTTCTTTGCGAGCCTATAAAAAGGCCATACACCACCGTTATTTCTTTTACTCGCTTTTTAGAGAAAGAACTCCATAGAACTCTTTATCGTCTTCCCCGTCTTCTCCTTCTTCTTTCTTAACCATGGCTCCTAAGATCGATGGTCAAGCTAAGGGCAAGGCCCATGCAACGTCCTCGCGTGCCACCTCCGATCGACTTCCTCGTCGTGAAGCCACTCATCCCCCCATGCAACGTAAGCATGATGATGATGGGGGATATGAATTCAAGAAGATGAACTCCACGTAGAAATCTCTTTAGGATTTTAAGAAAAATGATGCTGAACTTTCGAAATATATTCCCCCTTCTTAGGGCAAAGGATATTTAATAAAGTATGCCCCCCTTTGTAGGGTCGGCTATACTTCACATCTTCGTGTTTACGAAGCTCTGTGTTTTACGCAAATGAGCTTGGCTCTCATGACTCTGCGTGATTTTTCATATGTTGGCAGAGATGTCGATGTTGAATTATTCACGCAGACTTCTGAGAGTCATCCTCTGGATAGATTAGTCTTGATCTGTCAGCGTATTTTTGTCATTTTTACTTCAGTGTGATTCCGGCAATGATGCGTGACTTTCATTCTAATCTGTCTAGACTGCGTGAATTAATCACATGCATGATTATCTGATCTTTGCGTAATTCTGGCAGCGTATCTGTCTGATTTATGCGTGCCTTCTGAAATTTTCTTTGAACACTGCTAAGCACGCATAAGATTCATAGACATAGATTTTTCTGAAGTCTGTGTGACAAAACATATATGATCTTTTCTTCTCTTTTCTGTAGTGGACATCCGAAGTGAAGAGGCTGAATATGAAGGATATATGAGCTTTTCATTCAAACATGACTTGTCTCATGTAAAGTTTCCACAATTTGACACTCCTGAAACCAGATTAGTTTTATTGAAGGATCAAGACCACACAACTCTGCTCTGTCTGATAAATGGTGAACCACTCCAGAGTCTTGATTTGGTACTTCATAAGAAACCGGCCTTTCTGTTTGGGGACGCCATAGCACACAAATCACAACCCAAAGGAATCAGGAAGAAAGTTTGTTTCTATTTTGAAGGTGATACGAGGAAAGCCATGTACTGGCCGAAAGTGTCTAGGGGTTTATCCATAATGCGATTCATGCACGCTAGTTACCCGAGAAGAATGTCATGGCATCTAACAGAAAATCAACAAGCGAAGGCGAGCCGAATTATCTATAAGAAAGACGAATTTTATAGTGCTCCAGAGAATCATGTATCTTTATTTCGTGGTTTAAAGCCGGGATGTGTGCCACCAGAAGATTCGTCTCTATTGATGCCATTCAGAACACCTATCTTCATAAATGAATTCATGGCGAATGATAAGGCATTTTATCCCACTGACTCAACGTCGAGGATGATAGGCTTGATGAATCAGGAGAACATAAGGTGGAAGACTCTAGTCCGCTGGGTTCTGGATAAATATGAGAATGATTTGAAGCAGATAAATCTTTATGACGCAATTGTCAATTCTTCTTACGGCTTCAAACCCAATCCATTTTTATTCCTGGCCTTGGTTGAGAGATATAATCACCGGACAGGAACCTTTATGACACCCAAAGGGGAGATAGGTTTTGCTCTTTACGAGATGGAATACATCTCTCATCTACCCACAGGCACATTGCCATATGAAGAATATGTACCTACAACAGAGGAGCTGAATTTTCTGTCCGAGAAGAACTCGGAAATGGTGTATCTATTCGAAGAAATGATGTGCCATTTCGGTACATGTACTTTTTATTATAAAAATAATAAGGATGAAGCCGGCTGCCATATCCAGAAGTGGATGTCTTATCTGTTCATGAATCGTGACAAAGACGAGAAGAAGATAAATGAAAAGAGGAAGTATCAGATCAATTCCTTTAAACCCCTTTCTGAAAGTAAGATTACCAATCTGCTGGAGAAGTATGATTGTAAAGATTTTACAATCAATGAAGATTGGTATAAATTTAAAGCTGGAACCACTTTCAAGTCATATGTTAGACAAAGTGGAAAACCTTTATCGAAGAAAGGTCATTTAGCCGGATTCCTCTCCCTCTGGCTAAGAAGATTTATTGTTCCTGGCTCTTGCTCTTTGGATAGGATACATAGAGGCATCATTTTTGCAGCAGTGCGCCTCATGTATGGTTATAAGATAGATTTGTTATCAGCGATGACTTGCAGGCTAAATGCAGGTCTTCGAAACTTTGTAACCACCATCATGTCTGATCAAAGGAATATGACCGATCCTTTTTCGAGAATAGAGATGCCATATACTTATTTGTATGGTTGGCTTCTTCTTCATCATGACGGTTTGATACCTCCGGGAGGGGGAGGGAACATCAGTCTCTTTTTAGAGAAATATGCTGGAGAAACTTTCTGAAAAGTTCATACACTTCCAGAATGCAGAAACATTTTGAACCGAGCGTCACATTGGTCAATTCAATGTGTTCCTCCGCCACCAGGTTATGAGAGTATGCCTGTGAATATGATAGATGGAGAGAAAGGTCACAGGCTAAGTGATGTAGCTTTTCAGTGGTTGCAACGAATTCGACCATCTCATTTGGTATATCGTCATGAGGAAATAACGTATTTAGAACCATATTTGCCGAGTCGATTTGCTCGACAGTACGGATATTATCAACTTCATGTTAGGAATGCCACTACTTGCCTCTCTGCTCGTGGAGGACTTATCGATGGTGCTCGGGCATGGAGATATTTCACGGCTAGAGATACAAAGGCTGAATTCTCTATGCCGAATCCTTTATCCAAGACGGAAACAAAAATGCTCTACACATATGCCCGTTTTTATGTTTCATCGAATACTTTTATGCCAAATTTCCATTTGAAGACTTTCGTTGCAGAGGACGACCCAGCTCCGTCAAAGAGGTCGAAGAAGAGAATTATCACTTCACAATTTACCCTGGACCCTGAGGATGAGACTACGGAGGTCGAGCCTTTATATGAAGTATCCACAGAGCAAATATTTCCTGATGAAGTTCTTCCTCCGATATTTGTGTCCATCTTCAAGAGAAAACAGAGTGATGAATCTGAGACGGTCTCTAAAAAGAGCACTAAATCTCAGACTTCTAAGAAGAAAGGGATTTCATTAACTGCCACTTCATCTCTAGGTGGTCTCCCAGTTGATGAAGATGATGCTGCTGATAAAGATGAAGAGATGGATGAAGATAATGCTTCTTTAATAAAAAGGAAATCGAGAGCCAGACTTGTCAAGAGGACTGTCGAAAAACTGAAGGATAATGAATTTCTGGAAACCATTATGAGCGGAGGTATATTGCCAGAAATCGAAGAAGCAATTTCTACTGAAAGAACAGAATCTGATCACGCTCATATTCCGGTAACTTTCGCTGAACCAATTGAGGTAGAATCAACTCAATTTCAGGAAACGACTGTCCCAACGACTAGTGGAGTAGCTGCAGAACCCACATTCGATCTTGGGTTAGGTACCACTCCAGAGATAAGGAGAGAGGATATTAACATCCCCTTTGAGCACGGGAAAGAGGGTGTCATTCAGGCGTTGGATGATCAAATTGAAGATTCGAAAGAAGAATCAGCAGCCAGGACAGAAGTCAGAGAACAACCAGAAGCTCCATCTTTTCAACCTGTAGAGAAAACTAATCCAGTTGAAGAAACTACGGTTGAAGAGAACATTCCTTCGGCCAGAGGCGATGAAGATGTGCAAACGTCTGAGCTATTAACTGCTGATGAATTACTGAAGAATGTTTGTAAAGACATCATTCTTCAAACTAGTATTCCAAAAGAGATTGAATCTACCCAAGCTGCGATGGGAGAAGAAACTGTTGTTGAAACTCAGCCTCTAGACATTCCTGCAGTCAATACAGAGTCTATGAAAATTGAAGCTCAAGAACCTGAGCTTAATAATACTGTTGCTGCTGTTCCTGAGATTCGTCCCTCTCAAAGAGTTGATGAAAACATCTTAGATTCTGAATCAGAGACTCATCACGAAGCTGAGGATCAAGGAGAATCTGAAGAAAGAAATGAATCTGACAAAAGGAGTTCTGAAGAAGAACATTTCGAGGAAGAAGAAGAAGTTGAAGAGGAAGAGGATTGGCACCCTGATACTTCCACTCATTACGATGAAGACAAGATCAGAGGGAATAAAATGGAGCTTAATCCTGAACCTGTTCAATCTCCTGACAATGCTCTAGTACCCAGTAATTCTGAAGCTGGAAGTAGTCATATAAAGCAGGTGTCAGATACCGTTATGGACCAACTGCGAGAAGATGCGAGACTTCCCAAGCACATAGAATATGAACCTCAACCAGGTAGAGTTTTGTTTCAATTTTGTTTTTTACTGTTTCTTTTTCTTTATATGCTGATTATTTTTCCTTTGACTAGTAGGAACTGCTGCAGCGATGAGCTCGACTCATGCTCCGCCTGTTCAGACTGATGTTGATGAAGGAAATTCGCATCTACCGACTTCTCCGAAAGCACAAACTTCTATTCCCAGAACAGAGAATATCCAGGCTTCTTCCTCAATAATGACAGCAACTCCCGATTTTGAAACAAGATTGGCAAGGACCCTGGCAATGTATTCAGATATTATCTATTCATATCTGGATACGTTCTCCAGGCGATTCATGAAAGATGAAACTATGCCTTTCTCCGAACTCCGAACGGTAATTAATTTCCCGCTTCTGGCACTGCGACATGCTGGCTGTGAGACTCAATGTATCTTCTTTGAACATCTCCTAGATGAATTGGAGACAACTATCCGAAAATACTGGAAGATCAAGAAGGAAGATATAAAATCTTTGACTGTGGCTGAGATCGCTCAATTGGAACATGAAGCCCAAGCTCAGCAAGCTGCTTTAGAAGAATTTCTTGCTTCTTCATCTGAGAAGTTAATAGAGAAGAATGAAGAAATATTAACAACTCGTCAGAGAGTAGAACATCTGGAGAAAGATGAAGCATCTAAAGCTGAAGAACTTTAGAAGTTGAAAGAGGAATTAGCTCGTCTTCAGGAGCGTATTGCATCCATGGAAAAGGAGCAATCTGAGATTATCATTGCTCGTACAATCGAAGCTGCACGCTATCAAACTCTTCAACAAGAGCGAGAACAGATGCAGGCCGAGCAGATAGAAGAAGCTAACCGTCGCCATTTTGCTATTGCTATTTTTGATCAACAAGTAGTCGCAGTTGAGGCAGCAGAACGAGTCTATAAAACTCATGAGGAGAAGATGAACATTGTACTTGATCGTATTCAGGAGTTAATAACTCCTACTACTCAATAAATTTTTCAAGCTTCTCATATTTTGAAATTTTTTTTTTGGCATTCACTTGTAATCAGCACTTTGATCTTGAATGAAGAAAATGAGAACTTTGATCTGATTTTTGACTTTGTTGTTTTGATAATGATGTATCTATAGAAAATATTTTCAGAGGTAAATAATACATGACATATTTCAATAGAATAGAAAATACAAATGAACTTTGTAATTCTATCAGATGATATTTAACCAAAGATAATTTTAGTTTAATACTGATTAGAAAAAATAGAATTCAGATATAAAAATATCTTTGAACTCGATTTTCCATGATCTTTGGACTCAAAAATCAAAAGACTAGATATCATTTTCGTAAAATAGAAAATATGATACTGAGATAGAAAATTCAGAGGTAATATGGACGTGATTTTCTAGATATCAAATTCACTAAGAAAATGATACAAATTAGAATATCTATTTCCACTGGGGATAAAAGATATCGAAATGATTCCTGTAGAAAACAATGACCTTGGTATATATATATATATATATATATATATATATATATATATATATATATATATATATATATATATATAAAATAAAAATATATATATATATATAAATATATATATATATATATATATATATATATATATATATATATATATATTTAGTAGCTGAGGAATGATAGGAGAATAATCTCGACAGATAAAAATATTACGCATAATATTTCTTCAAGAATTTTCCATTAATGGGCATCATAGTAACTTTTCCATCCATGGTGGTAAGCTGATATGCCCCATTAGAAAATACTTTATTCACAATGAATGGACCTTCCCATTTTGCATCGAACTTGCCATTACTCATATGTGTCATAGTCATCGGACGTCTGACTACAAGAACAAGTTCCCCTTTTCGATATGTCCGAACTCTGAATTTCTTGTTAAAAGCTCTTGAGGTTCTAGCTTGATAGAATTCGATATTCTGTTGAGCATATAACCGCTTTTCATCTAGAGCTTCTAATTCCTGAAGTCGAAGACGATCATTATTCTCAGTGGTAAGTTCATTAGCGATTGCTATCCTTAAAGAAGGAATTTGAATCTCTAATGGGAGAACAGCTTCGCATCTATACACCAGAGAGAAAGGTGTACATCTGGTGGCATTACGAACTGTAGTGCGATAAGCCCACAAACATTTACCGAGTTTCTCACTCCAATTACGTTTGTTGGCAGAAACAAACTTCTTTAAGAGTTTGATGATGGTTTTGTTGAAAGCTTCTGTTAATCCGTTAGCTACTGGATTATATGCGGTAGAAGCCAAATTGTTGATCTGATGATCGTCACAGAATCGAATAAACTTTTGGCTGACAAACTGTGGTCCATTATCATGAATAATGCGTCGGGGAACACCAAATCTGTAAATGACATGATGCTTGATAAAGCTGATGACGTTGGAAGTTTTGACTTCAGATAAAGGAATAGCTTCAGCCCATTTGGAGAAATAATCGGTTATTGCGAGAATAAACCGATGACCTTTTGATGACGGCGGATTGATTGGGCCGATAATATCCATGCCCCAAGCTTCGAAGGGCCATGATGCTGCTGTCGGGTGTAGAAATTCTGAAGGTTGATGGATAAAATCTGCATGGATTTGACAAGCTTTACACTTACGGGCATATTGAATAGCATCATTTACCATAGTAGGCCAATAATAACCCATGCGTCGAATACGGTCTTGAAGTTTAGGTCCAGGCTGATGTGCTCCACAAATTCCATCATGTGCTTCACGGATAATTTGTTGGGCCTCATCACCGGCAATACATCGAAGAAGTAAACCATCATAAGCTCGACGATATAAGGTTTTTGTAGTATGATTGTAATAAAATCTGAGTGATCGTCGTCTGATAGATGCTGCCTCACTCGGATTATCTGGAAGGATATCATACAATACAAAATCTAAGAAAGGAAGTCTCCAATCTTTATCCGTATTCTGAGTCTCAGCTGAATTACTGAAGATGAATTCTATACTAGAATCAGATGAAGATGAAGATGATTTATGATTTAATCTGTCGAACTCTAAATCAATACCGAATCCTCTTATTGTATTGACATCATGAGATGTTGATTCTTTAATATCAACTGGAAGTCCTAGAGTTAGATTGTTCTCAAGATGAAATAGTTCTCGATTGTAAACAATAATCATTTGTTAACGTCTAACCGGGATAGCTAACACTGCCGCAAGATTAGCAAGAGCATCAGCTTCTGTGTTACATGCTCGCCTAACATGCTCGATGAAAAATCCTTCAAATGAAGAAGCCATAGATATGGCCAATCTATAGTAAGGAACCAGATCTTGATGGCGAACTTCATAAGTACCTCTTATCTGATTGACGATGAGTTTATAATCTCCATAAGCTTCTTTGAATATTCAGATGTTTAGCGAGTTGAAGACCAATAAGCAATGCATTGTACTCAGCTACGTTGTTTGAACATGGTTGATCGAGAGAATAAGCTCTTTGGATAGCAAGACCTTCTGGCGATACAAGAACGATTCCAACCCCAGCGACAATGTCACCATTATGACCTATTCTTGAAGCTCCGTCAAAGAATAGACGCCAAGTAGGATCTTCTTCAGCAATTTGGTTTGAGTCTAGGACTTCATCTGGGATTTTATCGTAGAGTTTTGAATTTTCTGGAATTGAATGAGCAGCCAGAAAATCAGCTAAAGCTTGTCCTTTGACCGATTTCTGAGGGATATAGTGCATATCATACTGAGCAAGTAAAATTCCCCAGTTAGCCAATCGAGAATTTAAAACACTTGGTTTCTTCATCATGACTCGTATAGGATTGATCCTGGAAATGACATGAATGGTCTGGCCAATGATATAATGTCGTGTCTTTTGGACAGCGAACATAAGGGCTAGATATTCTTTTTCGACCGGTGAATATCGAGGTTCAGCTCCGGTCATGGTACGACTGAGATAGTAAATGGCTTGTTCATGACCATTTTTATTCTTTTGAGCGAGCAGCGCACCCAATGAATGACTCGTTGCTCGGGTATATAGAAGGAACGGTATTCCTGAAGTAGGAGGTACTAATACTGGGGGGTTCATCAGATATTGTTTTATGTCATCAAATGCTTTCTGACATTCGTCAGTCCAGACGAAAGAAACACCTTTTTTCAAAAGTGTATTGAATGGTCTGCAGCGTCCTGAAAGATTAGAGATGAATCTCCTGATATAAGCGATCCTTCCTTGAAATCCTCGTAGCTTTTTTAAGGTACGTGGAGGACGCATCTCTTGGATGGCTTTGATCTTCTCGGGATCTACGTGTATACCTTTCGAGGTAATAACGAAGCCGAGAAATTTGCCACTAGAGACGCCTAAGAAGGACTTAGTAGGGTTCATCCTTAATTGATGCTGACGCATTAGATCAAATATAGTTTTCAAATCTTGGATGTGATCCTCTTTTTGTCGACTTTTGACTGCAATATCATCAACGTAGCATTCAACTATTTTTCGCAAATATTCACGGAATATAGTGCTCATGGCTCGTTGATATGTTGCTCTTGCATTTTTGAGACCAAATGGCATCACTGTGTAACAGTATGTACCGATCGGTGTTCTGAAGGAAGTGTATTTCTCGTCATCTGGAAACATTTTAATTTGATTGTATCCAGAATACCCATCCATGAATGACATCCGTTCAAAACCACAGGTATTATCGATCATAACATCAGTAATTGGTAGAGGGAACTCGTCTTTAGGACATACCGTATTGAGATCACGATAGTCTATGCATACTCTGATCTTGCCAGTCTTTTTAAGGACAGGAACTATATTAGCCACCCAATCAGGGTGTTGTTCCTCTCTGATAAACCCAGAAGCCATGAGTTTATTAACTTCGGCTTCAATTGCATCCATAATATCTGGACGGAATCGTCGCTGTTGTTGCTTGACCGGTTTAGCATTTGGCATGATATTGAGTTTGTGAGTTGCGATCTGTGGATCAAGTCCTGGCATATCTTCATAGCTCCAAGCGAAGACATCGATGTATTCGCGAATAAGTTTGATCATGTCTTGCTTATCAGTTTCTGAAAGACGTTCACTAATGAATATTGGTTTGGGGGATCCCTCTTCACCAATATCTATTTGAACGAGTTTATCTTCAGTTGGAGGTTCTCTTTGCTCGAATCAAAACTCCCATTAATTATCTAACCTTTGGGCCCATTGTTCTGACTCGGATGAGATTTCAAATTCGCCTTCGTCATTTTCTTCAGGACCGTCAGCGGAAACCATGTTGGAAGACAGAATGTTACGGTGGAAGTCACCGATACTTGTATCAGAATCCCAAGAGGAGGAACTAGAAGAATCAGATCTTTTATCTTCATCAGATTTGGGATCTTCATGGATGATATTGATGAAGGAAGTAGGAGCAATATAACCCAATCCGCATTTTGTCCTTTCATATTTTAGAGAAGGAATCCGAACAGGCATTCTTCTTCCTTTCCCATTACTGAGGCCAGTTCTGAAGTCATAGCCCATATTTTTGATAATATCTTTAGATTGCTGGCTGTAACGACGCAACTGTAATCTTCCAGAATCATCATTTCTATCATCATCTTCAAGGTTGATAGGGTTTTTTGGTCCTTTATAGAAGAATATTGGAATGTCTCCTGGTTTTCTGCTAGGTACTAGAAAGCATGAATCTTGTACTGATTCTAAGGATACTTCTGTATGAAAAGTCTGTACAACTCCTATGGTTATTGTTTTCAAGTCATCTAACAAATGCAAATAACTATGAACATGATTACAAACATCAATATACTGCAAAGACGGAGATATTTCATTAAATTCAAAAGTAGTAGTATTTACATTAGAAGGAGGTTGAACCTTAGAAATCTTAGCCAAATCAATGACTAAAGGGGGAGAAGAAGAACGAGAAGGAGTTTTGTTTCGATTAAGATCGATCACAAATAGCTCAGAAGAGGTGAGCTCCCTTGAAGCTTGGGATGGAAAAGTAGTTCGCCCACCAACAGGGATTACCAGAGTATCCTGTTTTATAGGTGAAGATGCAGAAAATGTAGTACGCCCACTGACAGGAATGATCAGTGTATCTTGGGTAGGTGATTGAGGTAGTGGAGAGATACGTCCGCTCACTGGAATAATGAAGGGGCCTTCTCCAGAGGGTTTAGGAGACTGTTGCTGAGTAGTTCGACCTTTAACAAGAATTATCAAGGTCTCACTTTGCGGATCTTCTTTTTCCATAGCTTGTACTATTTTTGTATACTCCTCTTTGTACATCCGGGAATCACTGAAATAAGCTTCAACCCCACGGAAAGGATTTATATCAGCAACTTCCTTTTGTACCTTTCCATCGCTGTCAATGTATTTGAAGCACTGATGAAGAGTAGAAGGCACCACATTATTTTCATGAAGGAAGGGTCTTCCCAGGAGAAGATTATAAGATCCCACGATCTCGATCACATAAAAAGTGACTTTGGATCTGAAATCGCCTATTTGAAGTTTCAGATGAATCTTTCCCAACGGCTCGCTTCGGCTTTGATTGAATCCCAATATAGTAGTAACCGTCTTGGAAAGTTTGTGAAGAGGGATTTTTAATTCATCCAGCAGACTCTTTGGCATTATGCTTAAAGCAAACCCTGGATCAATAAGAATACGATCTATCTTCATCGTATCGATGTAACCGGTATAGTAGAAAGGCCGATCATGTCGATTATCCTCCAATAACATGTCATCTTGTGTAAAGGTGATATTCGGGATGATCTCCAATACACTATTGCAATGTAAGCAAGTAATAAGTTCTTCATCTGGCTTCTTTAATTGTGCAAGACAAGAGTCAGCCTGAAGAAGTGCCTCACTTAATGTCTCCCGAGTCTCTTTAGAAAGACGTAGAAGTTCAAAGAGGGATATTCTAGCTGGAGTATTAGCGAGTTGAGCTAAAATGTCAAAGTTATAAGGCTTCTGAAGTCCAAGGGGAAGGGACTTCCTGATTGGTTTATCGAAGCGAGCTTGTTGTTTGCCTTTCTCAAGTGCTGTGGGCTCGGAAGGAATAGGTACAACCGGTGTAGTTGAAGGAACAGGTGCAGTAGATGATTCTTCCTCACGAGGAACATCAGGAGTATCTTTGTCAGCTGGAGAGATATCAGGAGTATCTTCAGGACTCTTGGAATAATCCTTTAGATAATGTTTCCCTGTTCTAGTAGCACCAGCAAGTGCTTCTACTTTATCTTTTGGTTCTGTGTCGGAAGTAGATCCGAAAGAAGTCATATGACATGACTTAGTTTTTTCGGCCTTCTTAGATTTTAGGAAAGTAGTCTTTTGAAGGGGAAGAGATTCAAAATCTGCCACTAGATCGGGATGAATCCATATGATTTCTCCTGTTTCAATAGTGATCGGTACTAATCCTTCAGACTATGGGGGGGGAATATTTACGATTTCAAGAGTTGCCTTGGGAATAGGAACGATCTCGCTTTCAAGAAGTTGAGGAGGAAAATCTCCGAATTGTATAGAGACAACGTTGGAGGTGACGGTCTTTTCTTTCGGAGTGAGAGTGATAGCTCCAGATTTGATCATTTCCTGGATTTTTCCTTTCAGTACAAAACATGTACGAGCTGTGTGACCCAACATTCTATGGTATAGACAGTATTTAGGATGATCTGTCTTACCAGCTTCATCGGGTTTTTTGATGTCAGGTAATTGTATTTTATTACCTTTAAGTAGACATTCAAAGATACCAATGACGTCATCGTCGTCAAAAGAGTATTCTTCTTTGGGACGAGGAGCGCTTGGTTGTTGATTTGTTGGAGCTGGGGTAGCTTGGGCAGATATTACCTCTTAATTTTTGCTCTGGAGATTGACTTCGAGAGTCACTTTTCCTTTACGATTGTTAGGTCGCGTACTATTGCTAGTATTTTGACTTGATTCATTGGGAGTCATGTGTACCCCCAGACCTTTGAAAGTCTCGGTACTGACTTCGGCAGCTTTGGCACTGACGATGAAGGAAGGCCAATCTTGGAATTGAGTAGATCCTGTCCACATGCTGATGATTGGTAAGAGATTCGACTTGCAAGTGTCGATAGTGACGGCATCGGGAGTTCCGAGAGGCATTTTTAAAGCTTCTCTTCTAAATCTTTCAATGAAGCTTTCAGTGCTTTCATTATTTTTCTGTTTGATTCTTATAAGAGCAGACATAGTTATGTCATTGAGCCCTTCATAGAACCGTTCAAGAAACATTTGTTTGAAGCCGGCAAATAAGGTAATACACCCATCAGGGAGACTTCTATACCATTCATAAGCCGTTCCCTTGAGACATCCGACAAACACCCGAGTAAGGAGGGCGTCGCTTGGTTGCAACTGATCGATCATCACTTCAAAGTGATTGATGAACTGACTTGGGGAGGTGGTCTCATCAAAGAATGAGATAGTAGGAGGCTTGTATTTAGGAGGATATGATACTTGCTTCCATTCTATTGGATAAGGTTGCTTGATACCTAACCATTGTAAACCGTCTTTCTGTTTGAATGCCTCAAACTGGGTTCGGAGATTCCTCAATTCTTCAGTAACGACTCCAGAAGATTGTGGAGTTGTAGCTTGTAGAGAATAGTTAGGAGGAGGGACAGCATTATAAGCGCTACCCCAGGCTCCCGAATGGCTAGGAATTGGTTGAGCTTGCCCAGGGATATGGGATTGTACTGCTGGAGGAACATGCACTGGACCTACACCAGTGTTAATTGGTATGGCGTCAGGTACAGTCTGTTGATTTTGCAGCTGGATTGCCATAAGTTCATACATTGACTTCATAGTATCAGTCATAGATTTCATTTGTTGTTCCAAAGAAGCAATTCTTTGGTCTTGGGGAGTCATCGAAGAAGAAGGTTCATTGTTTAATTCAGTATTCCCATCCACCATATAAGTTGTGACTATACGAGAGATTGTTGATGATACTGTTTGTTCTGAATCATTGCTTTGTGTATCAAAATCAGTTGTAGGAGAACTACCCCCAGTAGAAAGAGGTGGAAAGTTAGATTCTCCAAGGAATTCAGAATAGTCTTCAGAAATTGAAGTTCTTTGATTAGAAGCCAGGACTCTTGATCTGGTGCCTCTATATACCCCATCTTGACTATCAGTTCTACCCCCAGTATCCCGAGAGGTCATGTTGATAGAGGCGAAAAGAGGTTCATCTTCATCAGACATAGGTTCACACTGGATCCGATTAAAGACAGACTGTCGTTTAGTTTGACATCTGCATTGAATTATGACCCTAGGTTTGAAGTCACAATCATGATCAGTATGGTCATGATCCATTGACAGAGAATTATTCCTCCTCTTTTGTTGAAGATGTTCTCGCAAATCCGTATGCGAAGATTGAGGTATATTTGAGAACAATTTTTGTTTATTAGGAACGTATTTCTTGTCCTTGGATTTTGCCGGCTCTTGATTATACAAAGAGTGATTAATCTGAGCAACATAATTTTTGGCATATTCTGCATCCGGATCTTTTACTTTCATTCCCGATTGGTATGGTTTCTTAACACCAGAAGTGCTTCCCAAACGGGATTGATTAAGTTTCGTTCTTAGATCTGTTGGAGGTAAAACATTGGTCTTTGATACTTGAAGTTTTTCTTCCATTGATCGGGATATTTGCAGAGAAGGAAGAGTTGAATCATTCCCTTGATTAGGAGTTGGTAACAAACTATTTTGTAAAGACAAATTCTGTGCCCAATTTGAAGAAGTCGTAGAAGAAGACATTAAGAAATATTTCTTTTTAGACTTGTTCAAGTTTTGAGACATAGAATGTCCAGAAGGAAGAGTAGTCAAAAGACTATTTCCTTTTCTTTGACTAACAAAATTGTCAGCCAAAGCTGTTCCTGAAGTAAACACTACAGAAGTAGAAGAAACAACTAAAGAGTTGTTCCTATTCGAAGGGACTTTGTGAGCCATTTGTGGAGGAGCCATAGCAAGACTACCCCCAGTTCTAGCAGAACCTGGCAAGGAGGAAGAAATAGCTAAAGAGCTATTCTTCTTAGAATATGCTGGTGACAATTTGGCTAAGGAGCCAGTGCTGTCAGCATATGAAGTCTTGGCTAAAAAGCCAGATTTCGGTACGCATGCTGAGTCAGGGAGAGCTGACTTGGTGGATGATGCGTGCGGAATACACGCTAAGACAGGCTTGGTTAAAGAACCAGTGCTGTTAGCGTGATTTTTGGGTTTAGAAATGCACGCTAGAACAGGTTTGGCTAAAGAGCCATTGCTGTCAGCGTGACTTTTGGGCTGTGTGACTACGGAAACAGATTTGGCTAAAAAACCATCACTGTTAGCGTATCTTTTGGATGCTGTCGTCTTCGAGCACACAGGAGTATGCGTGCCTGCAGTGGAGTTTTTGCCAGTATTAGTAATGGACACTGTGGCAGAAACTTCACCATCTTTGGTTGCCAACAGATTCTTAGGGACGTAGACAGATCGTCCCTTTGATTTGGCGGTGGTGATAGAGGCTGAAGTGTGCTTGCCACCCTTAGCCAACTGCATTTCTTCATCGGCGAGTTGATTGAACTGAATCGATATCACCTTCTTCGTCGATCCGACCGACGAAGCGTCGCATTGAGTTGTGGCCATCTCAGAAGAGGAGATGGGTTTCCCCAGCAGAGTCGCCAATTTGTTTTCCATAAATAAATTCACTTTATTTATTTTGATTCTGGAAAAATACAACTGTAGGAATCCGATCTAGAAGACGATCGCTTTATCCCTTGGATGATGTGAACTTTGAAGACGGTAGCCTCTGAAGAATGCAGCAGCACTTTGACAAGAACTCCTGATCTCTGGTGATGATCTTGAATGATCTGATCTGATCTCTGATTCTCTATCTGATCTGGGCTTGATAATGAAGGACTTGAAACTCTATTGATAGAGTTCTGGAAAATAACTAATTAGTAGTTATTTCTGGATTGTACAGGATGGATTACGCAGGCATTGGACTGCGCAAGCAGTGAACTGCGCTGGCAGTTACTCGATCGTGGACCAACTGTATGAGACGCGTGGCATTGTTTGATTGAAATACGCTTGGTCGTGTACAGACGGTTGCCATGTGGTGAACAATTGATGGCATGTATGCCAAGTACAGAATGTTAGTTATCTTGATGGATTGCGCCACTTGAACTGCACTAGCATCAGACTGCACTTCCAATGGGTTGCGCTAAGACTCGGATTGCGCTGAGGTTGAGCTGTCAGACTGCGATGGCTTTTGGCAGTTGGACCGCGCTAGACAGCTGTCATGGCAGCGTGGAACAAGAAACGAACAGTTTTCTCGTTCTTCGGGCTGTCAGTTATCATAAGATCTGATTTTGTGTCAGGTAATGATGACGTTGCCACGTCAGCTTGTGCGCTAGGATGGGTGTGCAGTTCAGCTTGCGCATTTGAGTTGTTGTGCAATCTGTCTCCTACGCAGTTCATTTGAAGGCTGCACAATTTGATTTTCATTGCTTCTTTGATGGGTACAACTTGATTTTTAGGACCTACCAGCAGAGTCGCCAATTTGTTTTCCATAAATAAATTCACTTTATTTATTTTGATTCTGGGAAAATACAACTGTAGGAATCCGATCTAGAAGACGATTGCTTTATCCCTTGGACGATGCGAAGAAGAAAAGCTCTCAAGAATTCGACAGCAATTTAGATATTCTGTATATCTGTACAATGAATGAGAAAAGAACTCTATTTATAGAGTAAAAAATAACTAAAAAGATAACTGTCTTCATAACCTATGCATAGTTGATAATCACGCAGGACTCAATCGTACGCAAGGTTGATGAGCAGTTACTGGACGTGGCCCATAACTGTTGGACACATGGCAATCATGCATGAGTCGTATACAAGTTACTGGGGCATGCATACGAGAGATCCGTGGCATGTCTGCCACATACTCCAATTTGATAATTTGAGATGATAATCCGCTAACTGGTTGAGGATGAAATCCCTGTTGAGATGAAAAATCCACGCCGACTTACAGCAGAAATACTTAGGCTCAAAATATACGCAAACTTGAGGCAGAGGGCTCAGAATACACGCAAACTTGAGGCAGAAGGCTCAGAATACACGCAAACTTGAGGCAGGAACATTGAAGTTCAAAATGCACGCAGACTTGAGTCAGAAGGCCAGCTGTCTTGATTCGACGTGCCTCGACTGACACAAAATCTCTGACATTGATTGCTTTGTCAGTCACATTAAATAATGATAAGCCCTTTTTTGGTACGCCAACTTGATGAAGACCGAATCTTGTTGAAGAAGATTTCAAAAATCACGCAATAGTCGGCTGAGATCTCTTGAATCTCGTGCATACGTGGCATACGAGGAGACATTTATTGACTGTCGTGCTGTCAGTCATAATTACAATCTGACAAATGGTGAGCTGTCTTTGAGTACTATTTTGGACTTTGCGTACTTTTGAGGAAATGATGTGATAGTACTCAGCGTGTCTTTTAGACATTTTCTTGATAGGCTGTATTAACTCAGCGTGACTATATTTTTGAGGCCTACAATTGGTTGTGCGTCTGAGACTGGTTCTCATCACTCTCAATGTTGCTCCCCCACTATTGATCTGGGCACATCTTTTACGTCGGATCAGGGGGTACAGCATTCACGTGACCACCCCGGTGCTTGGCCTTGCCATGCGCCTGATGGGGGTGTGAAGGTGGCACTCTCCTCCAATGATTTACGTAACGTGATCACTCACAAACGCCGATCAGGAGAGTCGACTGACAAGCACAATGTGCCCCTCACAGGGCGCACTTGTGCTGTAGTCACCATCAACTGTTGTTGCAAGATAGCAGTCCCACCAAGGCAGTCTGTGTTCCAGCGGCTACAATCATCAACACCTCTCCAACGTCACCTCGGGAAGAAGGTGTCAACTGAAGAGGAGCCAGAACTGAAGGTTGCTTCTTGCAACGTAGTTTCTAACTCCCCATTAATTCGGAAGGCGACTGGCAGCTCCTCGACCTTGTCCTCATCCAAGAGCCAGCCGAGGAAGACCAAGATGACTGTCCCGTCCTCAGGAGTGTTTGAGGGCACCTAGAGAAGAAATAAGATCTCAGAAGAAGCTGGGGGTAGTCAAGCCCCTGTGGATCTTCATCCTGGAGACGAAATCAGCCTCCCGGACATTGCTGGGGGTAGTCAAGCCCTTGTGGATCTTCATCCTGGAGACGAAGTCAGCCTCCCGGACATAGCTGGGGGTAGTCAAGCCCCTATGGATCTTCATCCCAAAGACGAGGCTAGCCTCCCGAACATAGCTGGGGGTAGTCAAGCTCCTGTTGATCTTCATCCCGAAGACGAAGATACCCTCCAGAACATAGCTGAAGGTAGCCAAGATGAAGCTCCAGGAGAAGTTCCTCTTCTACAAGAGAGCGAGGCTGAAAGCGAAGCCTCAATCGATCTATCCACTTCCAGTCACGTCATGAAGGTGTACATGACGGGAGCTGGTGATGCGAAGTCAGATGTGCCGCCAGCAGATCTCGTCCAGCGCATATATACCTTGAAGGGAGGACTTAAAACCCTTTCTGTCTCCATGTAGACACTGACTCAAGCAGTGTTCGAGATACGGTCAGCTTTGGCCAGAGCACCTTCTACCGGTCCTGACCCAGGGGCCAATGGAGAATCAAGTGTACCCCTTCAACGGGTATCCTTGGATACAGATCGTCGCGAAGCACCTCGAACGTCGGAACCGTCAAATACCCAACTCCAGGCTGTACAACCTTCCCCGACTCCCAGATCCACGAAAGACGTGGTTGAGATGCTCAGGGACTTGCGTGAACGCTTCGAGTCCAAGAACAGACAGGAGGAGCGCCAGAAGATGGGGATTCCGCAACCATACCCCCTCGAATGGAACATAGTAGTTTATCCTCCCAAGTATAAACCATAAACATTGACGCCATACGACCGAAAGGACTTTCCACGTCATTATCTGACGTATTTCTAGTCTCAAATGGGACATCTCCCGAAGGAAGATACGCTACTCACCAGCCTGTTTGTTGGGGCACTGAAAGGAATGGCTTATGACTGGTACTGCAGTCTTCCTGACAACTCCATATCTTCCTTCGATGTCTTGAAATGTCTCTTCCTCGATTGTTTCTACGACGGAGGGAAAGACATGATAATGGCGTCCCTGATAGAGGTGCGTCAGAAGGAGAAGGAGACAGTTCGAGCATTCATCGAACGTTTCCGACAAGCTTGCTTCAGACTGCCCCTGGGCATGCCAGAACATGCACTCCTCTCCTCCTGCAGCATAAACATTCTTCCTGCGATCAAGCTTTGGCTCAACTCCACACCTCCTCCCGATTGGAGCTCGTTGATTATTGAGGCTGAAGCAGCTGAAAAGAAGGCATCCAATGCTCGCCTTCTGGGAGTCAGTTTCCCTGCTTTCGAAGACAAAGGAAAACGGTCTGCTGCCAACAACCCTGGACGTGAGACAAAAGGGAAACAAGCGCTGACTGTTAATGCCTCCAAAGGTGCACAAGCACCTACTCAGGAGCCTCCGCTTGCACCGAGGCCAA
Source organism: Iris pallida (assembly GCA_029216955.1). Classification (NCBI taxonomy): domain Eukaryota; kingdom Viridiplantae; phylum Streptophyta; class Magnoliopsida; order Asparagales; family Iridaceae; genus Iris; species Iris pallida. The sequence continues at coordinate 1,304,520 of JANAVB010009197.1, forward strand.
AGGAGGTCTATTCTTTCAACGACGAAGACTCCTTGCAACTTTTCGAGATGCTGAAGCAGGGTGATAAGATCAAATTACCGGACCCGAAGCATCCCGAAGAGGTTGGGAGAGTAGACAATCCGAGGTACTGTCACTACCATCAATTTGTCGGACATCCAACTCAGGACTGCTACGTCCTCAAGAACTACATCCAGCGCATAATAAATACGAACATCATCTCCGTCGACTATGAGGAGAAGACAGTCTCGGCCAACCAGGTATCGCTCTAATTCGGCACCTTGCCGCCAACCACAACACAAGATGGCGTCGTCCCCATCCCAAAGGCGACAATGGAGGTGGTCAACCTACCGCCTACTCGTGACAACGTGAGTGGACTCATCCCACTTACCACATCTCGGGGAGAGATCTTATGGGTTCACCCCGATCTAGTCTCCGAGGTTACTCAACCGGGGGTACGCTCTACCTCCAAAGCTAAGGACAAGAAGATCAAGTCTTATCGTATGGCCTCTTCCATCGTGGAAGAGGTACTTCCTGTACAAACACGTTCGCAGCTGAACTCCCAATCCGACGAAGCTGCCGTCGAGGTGCTGCCTTTCTGCACTACCCCTGCCGCCGAAGAAGGAGGTCCATCCAAACCTCCAGCAGCCAATAAATAGAAGCATGTAGAGGCCCGTTTCGACAAGCCTTTGCCAAAGGAGAGTGCTTCGGGGCTAGCCAAGCCCCACAACTTCGACATACTGGCACAACTTGCCGGTACTCCTGCCCATTTGTCACTGTTCGAGCTTCTCCGTCTTTCAAAAGACACCCGTGAAGCTCTCTCTGAGGCCTTGAAGGATGCTGAGTCCTTCATCAATCAGGTCAAGCAGCCTGAGGATCTCCTGACCACATGTGCGTACTGCCATTGTACGGATAAAGTCATCCCCAACATAACCTTTACCCAACAGGACATGCTGCTCAAGCACAACCGGCACAACAGGCTACTGTATTACACAGGGTATGTTGGTTCCGTCAAGGTAAAGCAAATTCAGATTGATCTAGGGTCTTCCTTCAGCATCATCCCTAGGACTCTGCTGTCAACACTGGGGATCCCGATGTACCGGCTGGCGCCCTCCAATACGGCAATCAGCGGTTTCAATGCTAGTTAAAGTGAACCGTTAGGCAAAATACGGCTGAAATGTCATATCGGTAACCTCCGAACCGAGGTGACTTGCTATATCATGGACGCCGACGTCAACTACAACCTCCTGCTGGGTCGCCCGTGGTTGCATGAGTACATGGTGGTGCCATCTACACTCCACCAATGTATGAAGTACGTATCCACCAACGACATCATCCGGACAGAGTTCGCAGACATTGACCCTTTCAAGGGAGTCGAAGCCTACTTCACTGATGCTACCCTATACAAGTCGCTCAACGAAGGGGAAGCCAACGATGCTGATGACGAAGCTGAAACAGCGGCAGAGCCGGACATGGGGCCAGAGATGATTTCCGACGCTCCTTTGAAGATTCGACTCAAAGGGAAACCGCCTCAGATGCTGCCTCCCATGACCATCAAGCTACCTGGAAAAGCACCGACTTCTCTAGGTAGAGCACCTATTGAAGCTCCCTTGAAGATACGGCTCAAGGGAAAACCTCCTCAAATGTTAGCTCCCCTTGTAGCAAAACTACAAGGGAAGGCACCTGTCATCGAAGGCGTAGTCGAGGCACCCCTGAAGGTGCATCTCAAAGGAAAGCCTCCACAATCATCCAAGCTGCAAGAGAAGGCCCACACAGCCCTCTCGGATCCAAAGGTCAAATCGGCGATGAACTCTACCGAACCAGCCCCGGTGCTCACAGATGAAGAGTTAGGAGAGTACATATCTGCTGATATAGATGCCCCTTCTCTTGATAATGTAATCTCGTGGGACAAAATCTCGTGTTTTATCAATAATAGAGTGTCTTTCAATTATTATACTCTTCTACATTGGAATGCCATGTATACACTAGATAATGCTCTACGATCGTTACAAACACAAATAACGACCGTCAATCATGTAAGTCGAGTAGTCCTGTCCCAAGGAGTCTGTTTTATAGTCCCACCGAGGAATCGGGATGAAGAACCCATCATCTTCGGCAAAGTCGAGCGTCATCAAGACCTCCCGCCACTCGAGCCAGAACCAGATACTGGCAGAATACAAGTTTATCGGTACACGGACAAGGCGAAGTACCTCATTCAAAAGATGGGTTATGACCTGAAAAGCAACAAAGGCCTGAACTACGGCAAAGGCCGGCGTCTTCCGCTCCGGCTCCCAATACCTAAAGAAAAGCCGCAGGACTACTATCATCGTACTCGACGGGGGGTAGGCTATGTCACGCCACCGACAACTCCAGAGAGTTTGGAGGCAGAAGAAGTGGAACACTCTCACTCACCCGAGGCATCAACTTGGGATTCTGATACCAGTATCGGCTCAGTCCTCAGAAAGGTGCTATCAGTCATCATGGCATCTGCACAAACTCAAGAGGATGAAGGCGATGACCAAATACCGAAATTCTTTGAGGAAGAACCTTAGGCTCAACGCCTAGAAGCACAGTAGGAGTCTCGTTTTGAATTATGCGAACCCCCTACCGAAGACGAGGTCGAACAAGTTGACATTGGGGATGGATCTCCTTCCAAGCCCATCTTCATCAGCAAAATTCTAAAGGGAGAGGACCGAGAGTCTTTGGTCCAATTGGCCAAAGAATATATCGACGTCTTCGCTTGGAGCTATGAAGATATGTCGGGACTTGATCCCCAGATTGCAATGCACAGACTTAACATCTTGCCTGATGCTAAGCCTGTAAAGCAACAATAACGACGTTTTTGTACCGACATTATGAACGCTATCGATCAGGAGGTGGACAAACTCCTGATCAGCGAGTTCATCCGTGAAGAGCAACATCCAGACTGTGTGGCCAATGTCGTCCCTGTCACCAAAAAGAATGGGAAGATACGAGTCTGTATCGACCTCAGGGATCTCAATACGGCTTGCCCGAAGGACGAATTCCCGCTTCCAATTACTGACGTGATGATCGACAATACATGTGGCTTCGAACGCATGTCTTTCATGGATGGGTACTCGGGCTATAATCAGATCAAAATGTTTTTCGATGACGCAAAACACACATCATTCAGGACTCCGATGGGGGTTTTCTGCTACACAGTGATGCCCTTCGGCTTGAAGAACGCTGATGCTACATACCAACGAGCTATGAGTACCATTTTTCGTCAACATCTTCGTAAGACAGTTGAATTCTATGTTGATGACATTACAGTCAAGAGTCGTCTCAAAGGTGATCACCTACAAGACCTAAAGACAGTCTTCGATCTCATGCGAGCGCATCAACTCAAGATGAACCCCGATAAATCCTTCCTCGGAGTTTCTAACAAAAAGTTCTTGGGCTTCATTATCACGTTGAAAGTCATTCATGTCAATCCCGAGAAAACCAAAGCCATCCTTGACATGGACCCTCCGAAGAACCTCCGAGAACTTCGAGGCCTGCAGGGGCGTCTGGCATACATTCGAAGGTTTATAGCAAACCTTTCCGGAAAATGCCAACCCATCACCCAGCTCATGAAAAAGGAAGTCTCATATGTCTGGACAAAAGAATGCCAGAAAGCTTTCGATGATATCAAAGTTTACCTGACGAGACCGCCAGTCCTGGTGGCACCCGTCTCAGGCAAACTATTTCTCCTCTACATCCGTGCCATGGATCATTCCCTTGGTGCTTTGTTGGCTTAGAGCAACGATGCGGGCTATGAGCAAGCTATCTACTACCTTAGTAGAACGATGATCGGGGCAGAACATCGGTACAACCCCGTTGAAAAGGAGTGTTTGGCTTTGATGTTCGCCATCCAGAAGACTCGCTATTATGTTTTGGGCCAGACAATTTATGTCATCTCCCGAGTCAATCCACTCAGGGTTCTCATGACGAAGCCGGGATCATTGAACTCTCGACTAGCTACATGGGCAATCCTGTTGACACCGTATAACATGGTATTTGTCCCACAGAAAGCCGTCAAGGGTCAAGCTCTAGCCGACTTTTTAGCTGCACACCCCATTCCGGAGTCCTCCCGACTCTATGAAGACATCCCGGATGAGGTCCAAGAATCAAACGTCATCGAAGAAAACTCCGTTTGGTGGGTATTTTTTGATGGTGCTTCAAGAACAGGCCCCAAAGGCCAAATCATCGCAGGAGTGGGGGTAGTCTTAGTCTCCCCCGATCAGCTGGTCATCTAGCGTGCTTACTCCTTTTCGAAGCCGTGCTCCAACAATGTTGCCGAGTACAATGCTTTCATCATGGGACTCCAGCTGGCACAACAACTGGGGGTGGATCATCTAGAAGCTTACAGCGACTCAAAATTCGTCGTTAATCAAATCCGAGGGCAGTACGAAGTTCGCTATGAAGATCTGGTTCCTTACCATGAAGCTGCATTGAATATTATTTCAACCTTCACTAAGTTCTTCATAGAACACGTACCTCGGTTACAAAACCTGGAGGCTGACACCCTGGCTGGCCTTGCAGCTTCATTAGCAGCACCCCTCGGGACTCAACACGACGTCACGGTAGTTGGTCGAGACTTGGTTTGTCCCAAAAATAACTTATGCTCACAAATGGCCCATGCCATGACGACAAGCACCAGTGTTAATGTCCAAGACTGGAGGTTCATATTCATCGACTTCGCTGTCTATGGAATTCTCCCAGAAGACCTGAAGGAAGCCGTCTCAGTCAGAAGATGTTTCCTTCGGTTCTATTATGATACAGCTACTAAAACGCTGTACCGACGTTCCTTTGATGGACTTCTCCTTCGATGTCTATCCAACAAAGAAGCAGCCGAAGCCCTTCGGGAAGCTCATGACGGGACTTGCGGGGCTCATCAACCTGGCCCTAAGTTGCAGGATCGACTGCGACGCATGTGTTACTACTGGCCAACCATGGCAGCCGACGCTGTCGACTATGCTAAAAAGTGCTATGCTTGCCAACTTCATGCCAACTTTATCTATACACTGTCGGAACCACTGCATCCTAGGGTCGCCTTCTGGCCCTTCGAAGCTTGGGGTATGGACGTTGTAGGACCGATCACCCCTCCATCATCGAGGGGATACCGCTTCATCCTAGCCATCATCGACTACTTCTCCAAATGGACAGAAGCAGTTCCACTGACAGAAGTGAAAAGCTCCAGGGTGATCAGCTTCATCAAGCACCATATCATCTACCGTTTCGGGGTACCTCGAAGGATTATACACGATAATGGTCCACAGTTTATCAGCCATGTTTTCAGCAGATTCTGCGACAAGAATCGAATTCAGAACGTGGCGTCAATCGCCTACAATCCGACAGCAAACGGATTGGCCGAGGCATTTAACAAGACCATCGTCGAGCTACTCAAAAAGGTCGTGTCATCTAACAAACACGACTGGGACGAAAAGCTCGGCAAATGTCTTTGGGCCTACCATACAACGGTACAGACCCCGACGGGCAACACCCCGTTCTCTTTAGTCTACGGAAGCGAAGCGGTTCTGCCTCTCGAGATTCAGATACCCTCACTCCGTGTGGCGCTCACAAACCAATTAATAGAAAAAGACAATCAATGTCGTCGACTGCGAGAATTGGAGGCACTTGACGAATAGCGTCTCTTAGCTCAGCAGCGCATTGAACTCTATCAAGCCCGTATATCGCAGGCTTTCAACAAAAAGGTCAAGCAGAGGACTTTCCAAGTTGGCGACCTGGTCCTGGCAGTCAGGAGGCCGATGGTGTTGACTCACAAAACACCAGGAAAGTTAAAACCCAAGTGGAAGGGACCTTTCATCATAGAGACGGTATACTCAAACGGTGCTTACCGCCTCGCTCGACCGAACGAGGATTTGTTCATGATGCCCATCAACGGCAAGTTTCTAAAGAAGTACTACTCATGACATCTTTCAGACATGTACTTCCACAAGGGAGTCAATGGACCTGATCATCAGAGCTCACATACATCTCCCCTTCATAAAATCCTATGCTTTCGGAACCCATTTATTCCGCGACATTCTATCCCCAGTAGAAGAACAACCACGTCCACATTACCTCTGAGTTGCTCCTCTACGCCATACAAAGCGTAATCTTACGCCACGTAGGATTGTGCTGTTCATCATGTTTACCACGTCCACATTACCTCTGAGTAAACATCCCGTACGAACAACCCCCGCGTTGCCGTACATCAATCGCAGAACTTCCATGTCTATATTACCTCTGAGTAGTTCTCCGTATCCTCCCAGAGTCACTCCTACCACGTCCATAACACCTCTGAGTAGGAAGACTTCATCATCCGAACCCCATATTTGCCACGTCCACATTACCTCTGAACAAACATGTCGGTTCTCTCAAACTTATTATCTGTACCTAAAAACCAAGGTACGTAAAAGATAATAGGTCTACATAAATCATCAGTTCATGATAGCAAAAATGAACACACCACAAAATTCTTTATCTTTTATTTAAAAGTAAAGGATTACATCCCCAGCAAAAGTTGCAAACTACAAAAATAATAAAAAAGAGAGACTACAATCCCTAAGCATCACTGGGATTGACAGAAAGCTCTTCAATCCGATGCTTCAAGTCTTCCGCCCGAGTCTCTGCGGTCGCCAAGACCCGACGTTTGTCTTCTTGACGCATCACCACTACAGCTTCCGGGGTAGTATCAGTCTCATACTTCTCGTCTAGCTGTTGCCGCTGGTGGGTCAGGAAAAGAACCTGGCGTGTAAAAGCTGCTTCCTCCTCCTTAGATGCTACATGTTCAGCCTGGACTCGCTCAGCATCTTACAAGAGTTGGGCTCACTGGTCTTCAAGATGGCGAATCTTGGCAGTGACCTCCACTATGCTAGCCTCCAACAAGGCCTGCAGCTCTACCTTCTCCTGCGTGGACAGAGATAGTCTCTCCGCCGCAGCCTCAGCATCGGCCACCTCGCAATCCCAGATGGCCACCGTGGCCTGATAAGACGACTCAACTTTATCTATCAATTTCTTCTGTTCTTCTTCTATCAGAGCAGAAAAGTCATTCCGCCGAATACTCTGAAGTTCGAAAAGATGCTGGTCGAGCTCAGCCACCAACGCCTCCAGAATCTCAGCCATATGATCTTAGTCCCGGTGGAAGTACCCAAACCTATCACGTCTATACTACCTCTGATAGGATTGTCACACCTAAACAGCTATACTATCCATGCTTCTTGTTCAAAGTATTTCAAAACTTGTCCAAAAGTTTTAAAAACTTTGAAGGGGGTCTTGTAGAAGCATGAAAAAGGAGGGATATTACTTTTAATCCCACATCGGAAAGGAGAAGAAGAGAGGTCTCATTCCACTCTATATATAGAGCCCTCTTGCCTCCTTTGAAAAGGGGACCAAAATAAATAAAAAAGGGAGCCCGTTATCCAGGGAGCCCGTTCGAGCCACAAAAATTTACAGTAGTTCTTCTCTTCTTCTGGGTTGGCTGCAAGTTCTTCACTCGCTGTCAAGGCAAGAAAAAGTTGGATTCTGAGTACTATACGCCTTCGCGGGCTAGTACGAAGAACTCCAAGGCGGCACGGGCCATGCGCCTCAAATGTGCTATGCCAACGACATACCAGAAGCATGCGCTCACAATCATGCGCGCTACTAATGGTAAGCTGTACAAAGTTGACTCGGGTGCTTCTACCCCAGAAACGAGTCGACCCTCAAAGTCCTTGTCTCACTTGGGCGCATCTGCTGCATTCGCAACCAAGTCTTGCAAGGCAAATTCTGTGGTCTTGAACCCCCGCGCCTACATTGGTTGTGCGTCTGAGGCTGGTTCAAGTCACTATAAATGTGGTTCCCCAACTATTGATCTGGGCGTGCCTTATGCGTTGGATCAGGGGGTGCAACATTCACTTGATCACCCCGACGCTTGGCCTTGCCATGTGCCTGATGGGGGTGTAAAGGTGGCGCATCACTCATACACTCACCCTGACGCTTGACTTTGCCATGCGCCTGATTAGGGTACGAGTGTCACTTATATACTCACCCTGACGCTTGGCTTTGCCATACGCCTGAAGAGGGTACGAGTGTCAATATCTCCTCACATGATTTACGTAATGTGATCACTTACAGACGTAGATCGGAAGAGACGACCATCATACACAACTCGCCCCTCACGGGACATACTTGTGCTACGGTCGACATTAACTGCTGCTGCCGTAAGACAGTGGCTCCACCACCAAGACAGTCTGTGTTCTAGCAGTTGCAACATGCTGTGCATGTCCGACATCGTCTCAAAAACATGATGCCAATTGAAGAATTTGTAACAGCCTACTCTCAACTAGGCTCATCACTCAGATGTCTCAGCTAGCCGTGTCGTCTCAGCTAGCCGTGTCGTCTCAGCCCGACGTATTACTCTCCCAGTGCATCACTCCACCCCGTCAGAGTGAATCACTTCCTCGTCAATGCACAGGCGCATCTGCCAGCCTGGGCTCTTCCATCATAATGAGGCTTAGGCACATCAATCCCAAACCATGCATTCAACTTGGCACTCGATGTCGTCTTGTAGAATAATACTACCAACAAGCGGCTCGAACATAAACTGCTATGTCCATTCCAACTCGACGAATCTCAGTCTTCTGAAGGAGTTCATCGTCAAAGCTTCTTCGAACAAGGAGAACCATCACTCACAGTACAACGTCTTGCCAAGGAGGAGGATCGGTCGAATCCATCTTCGTCGAGAAGTCAAGGGGGAGACAACAAAACTCTCTCAAACTGTTGCTATTTATAGGCCAGGGCAAATCAAACCCATGCGCCAAGTGGCAACCTTCCCGAAGTTAGTGCAATGAACTTATATTTATGATGATAAATTTGCCTCTTCGAATTCAGCCAAGTCAAAACGGCTATTTAAAGCACTTGAAGAACTCAACAGTTTGACCAATAAAGATGCGTCATGCAAACGGATGCGCCGGTCAGATACTGTGCATCATACAGACGCACCCGTCAGTACCAAGCGCCCCGTATGAATGTGCCCAACAAGGCACATATCCATCCATCATAATCAACATGGACCCGTGCGCTTAGTCGATGTGTTACCGCATCATGCAATTAATGCCAAAGCGACAGAGTTGGTAATACGTCCCCCGAGGACTGAATCGTTGGCAGCTTTTGCAAAAAACGAAGCATCGCTGACGTTAGCGTCATCATTACTTTCTTTCGGCGGTAACAAGCCACGTGGCCGCCCAATCATTCGCATGCGCCTCCGTAGCCATGTACTTAAATCTCTACATGCGCTTCAAGAGCCATGCGCCTCAGACCTTCCTCTGATCCCTAAAGACAGAGGTCAAGTCGCTACTGAAGCTTTGCATGCACCTCAAAATCCGTACGTCCAGACTGATTCGTGACTCCTGAAGGTTACGAACCAAAGTATTTTCATGCGACCAACCCCAGGCGCATCCTATCAGATTACCCTCCACCAAATCCGAGATCTTTGAGCTATGGACACGCGTCATGTGTCCTTTGACTCAATTCAGCTTATGAAGAGGTGCTAATCACCCAAGATCTCAGCAACAGAAAGATCTTCTCCCCTGCTACGTGCCAACCCACAAAAGCAGCATGAAGGATTCAACCCACAAATGATGGTGCATCATCTATGCGCCTCCCGCAGCTTCAACCACGTGGCGTCCCCACGTACAGGCACATCCTACATATGCGCACATGAGCATCCAACCTGCAAGCTATAAATAGAGCGATCATTTTATTCTTCCAGAGACCTATGAAGACACACACACAGAGACAGACATATACGGAGACACTCAACGTCTTCTTTCTCTCAGCAAGCTCCAGCACCCAGAGCAACTCAGACCTTCAGAGAACCGAGAACCGTCGTCAGATCGTCAACGGAGTCAACACATTACCGCTCGCTCCATCGACACAGGGACCCAAATAAACAAAAGTGTACTTCTAGGACTATATATAAGTCCTACATTGCAACACTGTTCAGTTTGTAATTGAAATTACAATCAAAAGATTTTAATGGCAAACACCATGTACTCAAAAGGAAGATCCAAGAGATGATTAAAGCCGGTGCAATCACTCTTCAACAGAATGAGAAGATTGTGACTGCCAATATCGTCTCTTTGCAGTTTGGCGACTTTTCTGCTCAACTTGTGCAGGATGGAGTCGTTCCTATTCCGAAAGCTACTATGGAGATTGTCAATCTCCCGTCTGCACGAAGTGATAGTCTTGTTCCTTTGTTAACTGATAAAGGGGAAATCATGTGGATCCATCCTGATTTAGTGGACGACTTTGAGACACCTACCTCGTCAACAAAATCTAAGTAGGTAACCAAATACAAGTTATGTCACATGACCTCGCTGGGTGATCATCATCCTCCACCTTTGTAACACCCCAGTCCTAAAATACGCAGGACTAGGAACGTAGACATGTCAGCTGTATTCATACGAAGTACATAGGCCTCGTATGGATACATAAGCTGTAAAATACAGTAGAACCATAACTAATCTCATCCACACAAAAATAAATGAATAAAAGATATCATATAATGATAATAAATTGTCTTGATACAAAATGTTGGGCGGAGACAAATCTACTACCAACAAGTAAAGGAAAATTACATGAGAAAAGAAATAATTTTTGGCGAGCGAAGCGAAGACGATCTAAGTGCAATCATCCTCGAAGAAGTAGTGACGATCATGGCCACGGATAGAACACCTACGAAAGACAAGAGCACACACCTGGCGAGATAACCAGGTCCTCAGAGGGACGTAACAAGATACATAAAAAAACATGCGATATGAACTGGATATAAATGCACTATAAAATAAAGATAAAGTAAAGTGTCCAATTATAACACGACTCAATATCCCATCATCAAAACAGTAGGCTACCCCTACAACCAAACAAGGACAAGGGGTAACATACTATTTCGTGATGTGACATTTTTCTATGTCATAATTGGAACATGAAATTTGCTAAGGTCTTTTAACCTTTCCAGTAGGAAATTCAGAAGACATCTCGATGTATGGGCAGGTGAAGGATGACTCCGCCAGGACAAGGTAACAACTCACAACACGCACACGTCAAGTACCAATACTATCAGTCGGCAAAACTCCAGGCTAGCGGCCCACATGACCCATCAGTCCACATAGCTCGAGGCTAGTGACCCTCGCGACTCGACTACCGTAGTACGCAGTTACTACAGCTTTTGGATTTGGGGTAGCCCATACATTTAACTGTCTTCTCCCTCCCAAGGACACTAACGGAAGGTAGTTCGCTATGACTAGGTCCATATGCATACAAAAAGATAAGAAGGAAAAATAACTGAAGCAAAATAAAATGAACTAAAAATAGCAAGTAAGGGATCCAACTAAAAACAGATAATAAATATGCAGTAAATAATTAAATAAAGATGCATCTAATTATAAACAGTAAATAGGGCAAGGTATCTTGCCTGGTGTGTCACCTGGTGTGGTACGATGATCCGACAAGTCCTAATTTGTCTAATAGCCAGGGTCGATGTGTAAGGGTCCGAAATTTCACGAGAAAGAGAAACGTGTGATCAGTCGTGATCTGTAACGGTAAGGAGAAATTGTGGAGACAGATACATATACTATGTTTAGAAAATATCTATAAAATTTTAAAAATAGATTTTATTAGTAAAAATATGTTTTAGAGAAGTACTTTTAAAAATCAAAGAAATTATTTTTAGGAAACAAAACTCTAATTTGTCAAAATAGGATTTATAGGTAGAAAACTATTAGTTAAAATAATTGTTGATTAAATATTTAAAAAAACTAGAAAATCAGTTTAAGACTAAAACCTAATCTTGTCAAAGTAAAATTTTTGGTAAATGATATACTTAAAATAGGTAGAAAAATAATATAAAAATAATGTTTAGTGTTTCAAAAATCCATCTTTGAAAATAAGTATATGGCCAACCCCAAACTGTATTACACATGTAGCTTTTAGAAAAATATTATAAAATACTAATAATAACTTAACAGTAATAATAATGATTTTATAAAAAATATTTTTATACTTCTATACCTACCTACATATATATATCTACACATATCATTAATAATAATAGTAATAGTAATAATAATAACAATAATAATAATAATAATAATAATAATAATAATAATATCAACAGTAATCTTTAAATAAATAGTGAATAGAGTTCAACAATACAATGTTAATAATAAAACCTTTTTACTACTCTACTTCCAATGAAACCTTTCTCTTCACAGTAGGTGATGTAAGCATGGAGAGTAGAGTGTTAACAAAATCAAAACTCAAAAGAAAGGGGATCTGAAAGAGAAAAAAAAAGCGGGGGAGTGGGTTGAGATAATAAAGAGCAGGGGTGAGAGGGGCGGAAGGCGGTCGGAGAAGAGAGAAGTAGAGGAAAAGGGGGCGGATTATGGGTGCTCACCTGGCGACAGCATCGACGTGGTCTTCCGGTGCCGGGGACTAGAGCGCAAGGGCGCTCACCAGCGTGTGCGAGGAAAGGGGTTCTCACCTCGACGGTTGCTAGCGCGTTGGCGAGGAGTGCCACGACGGAGGATTCGTGCTAGAAAATGGCACGACAGGCGGGTAGGCGATGGTGGTGCCAGACCGACGCGGAGTTACGGTGACGCCGGCGGCAGGATATGGGCACTAGGCGGCGGAGGTGAGTTTACGGTTGGGTTTTCTGTAGCCTCCCTTCCCGGAAATTTTCAAAATATTTTTTTTTTCATTATTTGTTTGATTTAAAATAGTAATTTTAGATTTTTATAAATAATTAAATAGTTAATTATTACGGTAGATGATTTTTAATCATGATTAAATTTGGAGTACAAGGTGACTAGGAATCGTGGCACGGATAGTGCATTGGCGTACTTTGACTAGTGTTTAGCCATGGTAAGGGAATGCCAAGCCATAGTGATGTCCTAACTAAGAAAACCAGGCCAAGTAGTGACATGACCATTATGAATAATTTAATTATTTATTATTATTGTTAATTGACTTTAGGAGACCCGGTTGTACCAAACCAGTCAAACTGGACCCGAACCAAATTCCAACCTATGTAGGCATGTAGTGGAACCCGGGACGGCCATGTAGACATTTTATGTGAGTACAAATATTTTCTTATTTATTTTTAGGACTTGGCAAATACTTTCTAAATATATATAATAGTTTATTTAAATGTTGTTTTAGAATAATCGTACGAATTTCTGGAGCCAAATAAATGGTGTGTTGATGAGTTCACGAGAAAATATTATTGGTTTAAGTACAGTATTATTAGGGTTATTATTATTATTATTAATGTTAAAATCGTGGTTATGAAATAAATAAATTAATTATTATTAATAGTTATTATTATTTTATCCTTAACATAGATATATATATGTATATATATATGTATATATATATATATATATATATATATATATATATATATATATATATATATATATATATATATGTGTGTGTGTGTGTGTGTGTGTGTGTGTGTGTGTGTGTGTGTGTGTGTGTGTGTGTGTGTGTGTATTATATAAATCTGTGTATTTGTATATATTTCTAAATATATTATACCTATGTATATGTGGGTATATAAAAAAAAAAAAAAAAAAGTACAAAAGTATTTACGTATACTAATATATTTATATATAAATATATATCATATATTTAGGTATATGTGAGTATGAGTATATGTATATATATATAAATATATACGAGTGTATACGTGAATGTGTGTGTAAATTGTATGTGTATATAGAAATATCGTATATGTGTATTTATATCTAAATATATATATTATATATATGTATATGTGTAAATATATTTACGTGTATATATATATATATATATATATATATATATATATATATATATATATATATATATATATATATATATATACATAGGTATTTATATTATGTATATATGTATATACGTGCATATGTGTGTAGATATATATAGAATGGTGTGTGTATATATGTACGTACGTGTGTGTATATACATATATATATACATATGGTATATAGAAAATAGAAATAAAGAAAAAGAATAAGCAACAGACCTATAATAACTAAACCCAGGGCCCGGCCCAACTGAGCCCAGCACCCCAACTTCCTAACCGAGCAGCTGAGCCATGCTCAGCCCTCCTTGCACAAGAGTTCCCCAACCCGAGCCAAACAATCCCCGTGCAGATTAAAATCCCCCCTTCGACTGTTAACACAACAGTATATATACTCGATGTATCGAGATTAAGAGAACTTTTCACCAAACCCTAACTCCAACACGCGCGCCGCCACCACCCTAGCCTGGACGGCCACCGTCGCGCGCGGCCAACGCCGCCGGCCGGCCAGGCGCGGAGCCGACCTCGCACGCACAAGCGCGGACAGCAGCAACAGCGGCTGCAGGCGCGTAGAATCAAGACGCGATATCTCCGTCGATACTCCGCCGTTTTGTGAACCGCTTCTTCTGGTACGTCGACAACCTAACCCTCTATCAATCCTTTCAATTACAATTGTTTGGTTTTCCCTAGATAGATCGTAATGATTCCTGAAAGTTCAGGAAAAACCTATAAAAATAGAACCCAGACGAACTGTCATGTGGCCGATTTGGAAGGCAAGTATTTGCCGATTCCTCGACATTTTAGATAATCTCTTTGAAGGCGTTCTTAGACAACATATAGGGCATGGAAACCCAATTAATAGTTTTAATTACGGATGAGTATGCAGTAGTATAAACCAGTTTGAAAATCAATGAAAATATGTTTAAAACTGTTTCGAAAACTAGAAAATTGTTCCACAAAACGTGCGTCCCGTAAAACCGGGCGACGTGGTCGCGAACCGAAGGCATCGAAAGCTGCGTAACGGCTTCGTGGTCATGTGGGCTTTGACAGAATTCAAATTGGTCGCGTGTGCGCGACGAATTTGATGCGTATCCGTCAAAATTCACCGTATCGTGCACTTTGCAAATTCTCCAATTACTTTGTGCACGCTCGTCAGATCGAGACGAAACTTATGCCAACAGAACCGTATCATTTTTTTGGTCCTGTATGCCAAGTTTGGTCCGATTCTGAGACCGTTGATAAAATTACCGTTTTGCGGGCCCCACGGTCCCACTCAACGGGCGATTTTGTGCACGGCCCGCCGGAATCCAACTCTGGACATACGGTTGGATTCGTATCGGAAAACCGGATCCGTAGACATGTAGTTTGATGACTTTAGAGACCGTTGACTCTGGCACGCTTTTCGGTGCAAAGCGGGTCCAACGGAGACATCGTTTTTGCCCAAAATTACTGTTTTGCCCCTGTGTCCAGAATTGGACTTAAGGACAGGCAATCCTAGCTAATTTGACTATTCTGAGAACATTAGTACTGTTTATTTCAGCATCCGGAGATTTTTACATGTGTTGACTGATTGTGGCTCATTGAGCGGTATAGTATTATCGGTTTCTCCAGCTAAGGACCTCAGGCAAGTGCACTTTCTGATTACTTTTTGATTCATAGTAGTCTTTTCATTTCATGTCTATACATATATCTTGCTGCTTGTTGACACGCTCGTCACACGGAGTAGTCGGGAGGGGAAATATCTTAGTAGACATGTGGACTACCCAGAAATATCCCCAAAATGTCTATTCTTGAACGATAGCAGCTGCATACGACACGTGCAGTGAGCCGGATTTACCCCCTAACCGTTCACATATCGAAACGGATATTTCACACCACCTAGATAGATGTCTTTTATTAGTTTTTCCTTGTTTACTTCTCTATCGTGCTATGTCATCAGTTATCTTCCAGTTTTTATTTCTCATATGCTATTTTCATGTCGTGTTAATTCTATTGTGCTTTTGCATTGCCGTCGGTTTGTATACTTGTTCCAATCCTGACTGGATAACCAATATTTTTCAGGTTTAGCCGCTATCACTCTTAGCACTGGGGAAGACTTGGGTATGCTGAAGACAACCTACAAATAGATAGCAGATGTATCAATTTCATTTACTGTAAAATCTTGTATTTTCTTTAATTATAAGTCTTGTAAATGTTGTAATAAATTTAGAATTGTGAATGAGCAGCAAATGTTGTATTTTGAGCATCTATTTCTTGCGGGCTTGACAGCATTCTACCGCCGACTCTGCGGCGTAGGCTGGCTTGGACACGTCTCGTATCTGAAAAGCGGGTGCGGGTCGTGACAAGTTTTTGTGGTGGCCCATGCAGGTCAGTCTTCGCGAAAGATTGCGAACTCGTGATGGTACGTTAGTCGTACTATTGCGAGCCTGCGACTAGGAAATGCTCATTCACAATAGGATTACAATAATTCAGGAGAATAACTAGGACTAGGAGTCCCTTGTTCAAATTGACCATTGGGTAGTTAAGGTTGTTAGATAGGCCATATAATTTAGATAACTTGTTAGATCCCTATAGGTACACTACTACTTTTGATATAACAATGTGATTCAATACTATTCGCTTGGTATGCTAGACTTGCTTAGAATTATGGCGTTAATTTTGATGAACTGTTTAAATTTCTGTTGCTTTATTAGATATAAATCTTATATCATAAGTTAGAATTGCCTGTTTTAAAATACTATTTTGCTGTAAAGAATTAGGTTGTAATTTCTGATCCTGTCATTAATATACGAATCTCAAGTCAGATTTTATTCAAAGATTTCCCCTCATCTATTTGAAATATATATGAGATAAATGTTAGGAGGTTCTTATTTTCCCTGTCTTCAGTTATTTTCTTCCCAGTCAACCTTTTTACTTTAAGACTCATAGGTAGATGTTTACGCTCTATCATAATCCGCTAGCTTGAAACTCTAGCAGCTCCTTGAGGTCCTTAGGAATATAGTTAGAGTAAATAAATGATCGCGATGACTAGACAGCAGCACACTGTCGTCAATTATTTGAGAGTGGAGAATATGGGTTCACTGCAGCCAGCAGCGCACTTGCGAGGCATAACCCATAGAATTGAAATCATCTCGAAGAATCATAGTCTATGGAACATTGCTAAAACTATGTTCTCGTTGACCTCTTTAGATCTTAGATACCCTTGTGTCAATATAGAGTAGAGTACCTGGTAGCTTATCACATCTGAATCACGGGACCAAGGGTTTACCACAGCCAGACTATACATGCGAGGTATAATTCTCGGTAAAATGACTTCAGGCGTGATTGTCAGTTTAGGATACTATAGAGGATAGGAAATGCCCTGTATGTCCCATAAGATCCAAAGCCAAAACTAGAGAAGGCCCTGTAAGTTGGATAGCATATCTCCCAATCTAGCATTATGTGGTCCTTGTAATCTATTGACGAGGTAATTTACTGACACTAATAAGTTATCTAGAATGTAGAATTCAGAAGACCATAACCTTTTAGTCGACCAATGCCTTAAAGACAAGAAGATAGTAGGATGCCTATATAAATAAGAACACCATGTAAGGATTTGATTCTCTCCAAACTCGAACAACTAGTGTCTCCTTTCAAAAATCTTGCGTACTTGTATTTCGACTACCTTGACCAACGTTGCGGTTGCAGCCTAGTTTTCACAAGCTTACTCTTTTATCGAGCTTGTTTCAAGACATATGTTTATTGGGGACGCCCGCTAACATATTGTCTGAACAAAATTATTGTATTACGGTCTGATCAACCATGATGCATTGGTTCGCTTTTCATCTAATTACCCTACGTGGATTGAGATGTAGCTGTCTCTAGGATCTCATCCACGACTGCTTTGGCAATTCCTCTTGATTTATACATTCGCCTTTGAATCACGTAATTGTATTCAATGACATCTCTCTTGAACTCTTCATTGTTTTTGTCTTTCACTGATTGAAAAGACGAAAGCTCGTAATTAATAGATAGATACCGAGTATTCCCATGGCTACGATAGTTGTATACGCAAGTGTAGCTACCATCGGCCAACCCTGTGACTGGAACCTTGCTTAGAATTACTCGTCCTCCCTTCGACCCTAAGCATACTATCCTAATCTTCTAGTCCTTGGAATCCGAGAATGATTAGGATCTTTCCTTTGACCAAATGCCAACCTAGGAAACTACCTATTCTTAAGAGACAAAGTGTTGTGAGCCTCTAGCAAATACTGTGCCCTAACCTCTAAGGTGGGTAGGCTGTGAGCCTCCTAAATTTTGGGATGTACGAGGATTACCGATTGGTTATGATAGTTTTATTAGAATGAAAATTAGTACCCCTTGGACTCCCACTTTCCACCTAGATTATTTTGTGTCCCCAGCCGTGCCATTAATATTCGGAACACGAGACCAGCTGTTACCTTCCAACAAATTTTATGTGTAAGACCTAGACGAGTCCACCTTCATCTAGGTATATCATGTCCCACTCAAACTCGTCTCCTTGTACTCTATTTTTATGGTATGACTTTCAGGACAAAAGGACTAGCTATAACCCTTACCATAACACCTGTATGCTTTTCGACTTCCACTAGAGCCTTAACCTTGACCCAATCCCTTCGATCCAATATATGGTTGTGATCTACTCGGAGCCCACTGTGCATATGCCACTAGTGTGCCACCCAATTGAGGCCTCATGTGCTACTTAAATACAAAAGTCACTGAAGGCACATTTTGGGCTTGGGGGACCTAGCTAACCAACCCGACTAGCGACTGGCTCAGCCCTTGAATAGGAACCTATTCTAGGATACCCTAATCTAGTAGGAAGAGTTTCATCATTGGGATCTTGTCCAATCCTTATAGATCGAAATCCAATGTTCATCCAACCAACGACTGATGTCCAAATAGAGAATCCCTTTAGACCACAATCTTGATTTCTCAAATTTTGCTCCGTTATGGAACCTTGTTTGAATTAGAATTTCGAGAACGAGAATTCTGTATTGCACGGATTGTAGGCCATAATGAAGGGCTCTTCGACGTAGCAAGTGACTGAACTATAGTAGCCCAATCTAGCAAATAGGTAAATGGTTCGTAAATTTTCTTTCTACCTGCATCCAAAAAAAAATTCTCTACCGTCTTTGAAACTTCGTATTCGTTCTCGGTTATTCTCCCTGCCTTCTTGTACCATTAATTCTCGTCCCTTCCTACTCCGAGGTGACGAATGGTCGTGTTGTCTAGGATTTATTAGAAATTCTTAAATTATAGTATAATACCGCTTGACTATTGAATGTTTGGTTGTTTATAGATATGAGAGATTATAGATACCATATGTCCTAGATAATTTGGTAGAATTATTAGTCACTAGTTAGAAGATTATATGATTTTAGTGACCTGTGTTCCAAGGGAGTAGTGTGACCAAAGGTGGGTAGAAGTCCTCGAGATTTCGTAAATACCAAATGACTAGAGAAGGTCATAGAGATATTTTTGAGAAATTAAACTTGAGGAGATTAAAGTGATAGTAGAATTTGATTTTTAAGAAATAGTTATGAATTTGAATTTCGAGGACGAAATTATTTTTAAGGTAGGTAGATTTGTAGCCTCCCTTCCCGAAAATTTTCAAAATATTTTTTTTATCATTATTTGTTTGATTTAAAATAGTGATTTTAGATTTTTATAAATAAATAAATAGTTAATTATTACGATAGACGATTTTTATTCATGATTAAATTTGGAGTACAAGGTGACTAGGAATCGTGGCACGGATAGTACATTGGCGTACTTTGACTAGTGTTTAGCCATGGTAAGGGAATGCCTAGCCATAGTGATATCCTAACTAAGAAAACCAGGCCAAGTAGTGACATGACCATTATGAATAATTTAATTATTTATTATTATTGTTAATTGACGTTAGGAGACCCGGTTGTACCAAACCAGTCAAACTGGACCCGAACCAAATTCCAACCTATGTAGGCATACAGTGGAACCCGGGACGGCCATGTAGACATTTATGTGAGTACAAATATTTTCTTATTTATTTTTAGGACTTGGCAAATACTTTCTAAATATATATAATAGTTTATTTAAATGTTGTTTTAGAATAATCGTACAAATTTCTGGCGCCAAATAAATGGTGTGTTGATGAGTTCACGAGAAAATATTATTTGTTTAAGTACAGTATTATTAGGGTTATTATTATTATTAATGTTAAAATCGTGGTTATTAAATAAATAAATAAATTATTATTAATAGTTATTATTATTTTATCCTTAACATATATATATATATATATATATATATATATATATATATATATATATATATATATATATATATATATATATATATATATATATATATATATATATATTATACCTATGTATATGTGGGTATATATATATATATGTATATATATATACCCACATATAAAAAAAAAAAAAATTATACCTATGTATATGTGGGTATATATATATGTATATATAAGTACAAAAGTATTTACGTATACTAATATATTATATATAAATATATATCACATATTTAGGTATATGTGAGTATGAGTATATGTATATATATATATATAAATATATTCGAGTGTATATGTGAATGTGTGTGTAAATTGTATGTGTATATAGAAATATCGTATATGTGTATTTATATCTAAATATATATTATATATATATATGTATATGTGTAAATATATTTATGTGTATATATATATATATATATATATATATATATATATATATATATATATATATATATATATATATATATATATATATATATATATATATATATATATATATATATATATATATATATATATATATATATATATAATATATATATAAAAAAAATATATAATATATATATATATATATATATATATATATATATATATATATATATATATATATATATATATATATATATATTTTATATATATATTTTTTATATATATAATATATATATATATATATATATATATATATATATATATATATATATATATATATATATATATATATATATATATATATATATAAATAAAATATATATATATATATATATATATATATATATATATATATATATATATATATATATATATATATATATATATATATATATATATATATATATATATATATACATAGGTATTTATATTATGTATATATGTATATACGTGCATATGTGTGTAGATATATATATATATATATATATATATATATATATATATATATATATATATATATATATATATATATATATATATAATGGTGTGTGTATATATGTACGTACGTACGTGTGTGTATATACATATATATACATATGGTATATAGAAAATAGAAATAAAGAAAAAGAATAAGCAACAGACATATAATAACTAAACCCAGGGCCCGGCCCAACTGAGCCCAGCACCCCAACTTCCTAACCGAGCAGCTGAGCCAGGCTCAGCCCTCCTTCCACAAGAGTTCCCCAACCCGAGCCAAACAATCCCCGCGCGGATTAAACCCCCCTTCGACTGTTAACACAACAGTATATATACTCGATGTATCGAGATTAAGAGAACTTTTCACCAAACCCTAACTCCATCACGCGCGCCGCCACCACCCTAGCCTGGACGGCCACCGCCGCGCGCGGCCAGCGCCGCCGGCCGGCCAGGCGCGGAGCCGACCTCGCGCGCACAAGCGCGGACAGCAGCAACAGCGGCTGCAGGCGCGTAGAATCAAGACGCGATATCTCCGTCGATACTCCGCCGTTTTGCGAATCGCTTCTTCTGGTACGCCGACAACTTAACCCTCTATCAATCCTTTCAATTACAATTGTTTGCTTTTCCCTAGATAGATCGTAATGATTCCTGAAAGTTCAGGAAAAACCTATAAAAACAGAACCCAGACGAACTGTCATGAGGCCGATTTGGAAGGCAAGTATTTGCCGATTCCTCGACATTTTAGATAATCTCTTTGAAGGCGTTCTTAGAGAACATATAGGGCATGGAAACCCAATTAATAGTTTTAATTACGGATGAGTATGCAGTAGTATAAACCAGTTTGAAAATCAATGAAAATATGTTTAAAACTGTTTCGAAAACTAAAAAATTGTTCCACACGACGTGCGTCCCGCCAAACCGGACGACGTGGTCGCGAACCGAAGGCATCGAAAGCTGCGTAATGGCTTCGTGGTCGTGTGGGCTTTGATAGAATTTAAATTGGTCGCATGTGCGCGACGAATTTGATGCGTATCCGTCGAAATTCACCGTATCGTACACTTTGCAAATTCTCCAATTACTTTGTGCACGCTCGTCAGATCGAGACGAAACTTGCGCCAACAGAACCGTATCATTTTTCTGGTCCTGTATGCCAAGTTTGGTCTGATTCTGAGACCGTTGATAAAATCACCATTTTGCGGGCCCCACGGTCCCACTCAACGGGCGATTTTGTGCACGGCCCGTCGGAATCCAACCCTGGACATACGGTTGGATTCGTATCGGAAAACCAGATCCGTAGACATGTAGTTTGATGACTTTATAGACCGTTGACTCCGGCACGCTTTTCGGTGCAAAGCGGGTCCAACGGCGGACATCGTTTTTGTCCGAAATTACCGTTTTGCCCCTGTGTCCAGAATTGGACTTAAGGACAAGTAATCCTAGCTAATTTGACTATTCTGAGAACATTGGTACTATTTATTTCAGCATCCGGAGATTTCTACATGTGTTAACTGATTGTGGCTCATTGAGCGGTATAGTATTATCAGTTTCTCCAGCTAAGGACCTCAGGCAAGTGCACTTTCTGATTGCTTTCCGATTCATAGTAGTCTTTTCATTTCATGTCTATACATATATCTTGCTGCTTGTTGACACGCTCGTCACACGGAGTAGTCGGAAGGGGAAATATCTTAGTAGACATGTGGACTACCCAGAAATATCTCCAAAATGTCTATTCTTGAACGATAACAGCTGTACACGACATGTGCAGTGAGCCAGATTTACCCCCTAGCCATTCATATGTCGAAACCAATATTTCACACCACCTAGATAGATGTCTTTTATTAGTTTTTTCTTGTTTACTTCTCTATCGTGCTATGTCATCAGTTATCTTCCAGTTTTTATTTCTCATATGCTATTTTCATGTCGTATTAATTCTATTGTGTTTTTGCATTGCCGTCGGTTTGTGTACTTGTTCCAATCCTGACTGGATAATCAACATTTTTTAGGTTTAGCCGCTATCACTCTTAGCACTGGGAAGACTTGGGTATGCTGAAGACAATCTAGAAATAGATAGCAGATGTATCAATTTCATTTACTGTAAAATCTTGTATTTTCTTTAATTATAAGTCTTGTAAATGTTGTAATAAATTTAGAATTGTGAATGAGCAACAAATGTTGAATTTTGAGCATCTATTTCTTGCGGGCTTGACAGCGTTCTACCGCCGACTCTGCGGCGTAGGCTGGCTTGGACACGTCTCGTATACGAAAAACGGGTGCGAGTCGTGACATTTTCTATCTTCCCTTTCTTTGTTTTTTTCGATGGTGTGGTGTGGGTTTTGGCTCTCCGGCAATAGGCACCGGTGGTGGCCGAGGCGGTGGTAATGGTGGTTGAAGGTGGCACTGGTAATATGGGCGGTGATGATGTGGTAGTTTGTTGGGGCTGTGGTCGGATGATGGCAGCGGGTGGTCGGGGTGTTTTGGGGTGGTTTGTCGGTTGACGGAAGAAGGAGGCGGTCACTGCGAGGTGTTTTGTGGTCGTGGTGGTGATGAGTGAACGGTGGGGGTGTTGGTAGGCGGTTGTATGGTGTGGTAGAGCGTGGCCGGAAGGCGATGGTGGCAATGGTGGTTGGTAGCTGCCCTGGCAGGGTTAGCCGGTGGATCTGACTAGGGTGGTTGTGACGGGAACGACCGGGGTCGGGATGGCCGAAACGGCACTGCTCCGGTTCTGGAGCGGTCGACAAGGGGTGGTCGGGGGGGATGCTCGATTGGGGGTTTTGTGGTGAGGGCGGGGCGGTGATGGATAGTAGTTGGTCGAAACATCTCGACGAGGAAGCGGGGTTACGGTGGAGCGGCCTGAGGAGGCAGCAGCCTGGTAGGGTGGCCATTCGCCGGAGATGGGCTGCGGCTAGGTTAGGTTAAGGTTAGGATTTGGTGTCGGTTGTCCTGCGATACATAGCCTTGGGGTCAAGTTCGTGTCCGGCGTTTGGACACGAAGAAGATAAAATGTAAATGTAATACAAATAGTGGAAAAGAAAAAATAGGGACACAGTCACGATGCACGCAAGAAGAGATGTTGGTCACAGACACGATGCACTTATTTTTGGTTGTGGAGAATTTATGGATGTGAGGAATTTATGGAGGAGTACCTGCCTATTTATAGGATGTTGGAATTCCGAGTTGGATAAGAATTAGGATTTATTTAAATCCTAATGGATAAATCCCGCTCTTAATTTAAATCAAATCAAAAATAAGTTTAATCAATCTAATCCATATTAAATCTTAGACAAATCTGATCTTCAATCAAAATCCATAATTTAAATCTTAATTTAAATTACCATAATATTAAATCATCAAAACTTCCAAATTATCTTTTATAAGTAATAAAATAATCAATATTATATAATTTCAAAAATTGCAATAAATATTTTGAATATTGATAGAAAATATCTTTAAAATACCTTTTTAATAAATTAAGATAAATAATAAAATGATTTCGAGAATTCCAATATATACATGAATTACATTTCATGTATTTCTCGTGTAACTAGTACAAAATATCTATGCATATATTATTTTCGAAATTGGCATAAATAAATAATTAAAATAGCAACGTAGAAAAATTTGGTGCTATAGCAAGAATATTAATTATATATTATTTTGAAACTAGAAAAATAGAAAAAAAATATTTTTTTTCTAAAATATGTACGCTCGCACATATTCGCACTCGTCGAGCAATTACGAAAAATGAATTTCGTGTGCGACGTACAATACGACTATGTGACGTACAAATACAGTTTTAAAAAAATAAATCCGTACCAATTTTAAATAAAAAAATATAGTAGAAATTTAGGGGTTTTACATCCTACCCAACTTAAAAAAATTTTGTCCTCGAAATTAAGAATTAGTAGGGGGTGAGAAGACACAAGGGTATCGGTGGAGAACAATCAAGTTATTTGGCGAGACAAAGAGATTATGTTCGACATGCGATTAGCAAGTTGTGGCTTAAAAGATAACATTTAAAGTTAGTCATGATAACATGCAAAGGAGTAATATGGTATCAAGAGAATAAATGAGAGGCCTAAAAGATATGTTTTGAAAGTAGGTTAAGGACACGATTTAAGATAACGATTAGATTCACTCCTAATTTAAGTGATTAGGAGGTCATGATAGGGCCGAGAATAGGACGAGTAGTTTAAGATGAAGATATAGCAACATCGAGTGAGAATGGTCATAGTCGATAGGAAGGCTAGAGGAAGTTCTAGTATAACTCCTTTGTCCCTCTAAAATATGTGAAGGCGAAAGCAATATAGAGTTCGAAGGAGGCGTTATCGAATACGAATACGTGGTTCAAAGGTGACCGAATAATTCAAACGGATTTGCCAAGCAGTCGTAGATGGGACTCTAGAGGGCAAGCTAGCTATGTCCCCTTTCACGTAGAACGATAGATAAAAGCGAACCAAAGTGCACTAGGTTGATCAGACCATCATGCACCGGTTCTGAGTAGACAATCTGTTAGTGGAGGCCTCCAACAACATATGTCATGAACAAGCTTGATAAGGAATTGAGCTTACAAAAACTAGGCTACATTAGCATCATTAGTCTAGATAGTAAAATATAGGCACGTGAGATTTAGATTGAAATAAAGTATAATTAGTTCAACTCCTTAAGTCTCTAAGTTATATCGTATGTTGGTCTCTATACAGTCGTCCTATAGTCTTATTGTCCAAGTCCTTGGTTGACTAAATGGGTTAGGGCCCTCTAAATTCTAGAATCTAAGTAAACATGTGAATATAGGTCACAAGTACAAAGGGATTGTTAAGTTACAAGGCACTCTACCCAAATTAAATTTTGAACTAATGGTGTTTTGGGACAATGTCTAACTAGTAGGGGTCACCTGTCTAACCTCTAGCAAACCATGAAGGGAAGATAATAATTATGATGGAAGAAATCAAGCAAGATGCAGTCGATGAGTCGAACGATAGTTCGAATATGGAATCGAGGAAAGATGTCAAGTATGTGGATGAGATCCTAGACTTCTAATCCTATTCGCAGGCTTGCTTGGTATGGTAAAGTAACCAAACAATTTATCTTGACCTACATGGGCCACCACAAAAACATGTAACGCCCTAGTCCCAAAATACGCTGGACTAGGAACGTAGACATGCCAGCTCTACTCATACGAAGTACATAGGCCTCGTATGGATACATAAGCTGTCAAATGCAGTAGAATCATAACTAATCTCATCCACACAAAAATAAATGAATAAAAGATATCATATAATGATAATAAATTGTCTTGATACAATATATTGGGCGGAGACAAATCCACTACAAACAAGTAAAGGAAAAATACATGAGAAAAGAAATAATTTTTTGCGAGCGAAGCGAAGACGATCTAAGTGCAATCATCCTCGAAGAAGTAGTGACGATCATGGCCACGGATAGAACACCTGCGAAAGACAAGAGCACATACCTGACGAGATAACCAGGTCCTCAGAGGGGCGTAACAAGATACATAAAGAACATGCCATATGAACTGGATACAAATGCACTATAAAATAAAGATAAAGTAAAGTGTCCAATCTATAACACGGCTCAATATCCCATCATCGAAACAGTAGGCTACCCCTACAACCAAACAAGGACAAGGGGTAACATACTATTTCATGATGTGACATTTTTCCATGTCATGATTGGAACATAAAATTTGCTAAGGTCTTCTAACCTTTCTAGTAGGCAATTCAGAAGACATCTCGATGTATGGGCAGGTGAAGGCTGACTCCCCCAGGACAAGGTAACAACTCACAACACGCACACGTCAAGTACCAATACTATCAGCCGGCATAACTCGAGGCTAGCGGCCCACGTAACCCATCAGTCCATATAGCTCGAGGCTAGTGACCCTCGCGACTCGACTACCGTAGTACACAGTTACTACAGCTTTTGGATTTGGGCTAGCCCATGCATTTAACTGTCTTCTCCCTCCTAAGGACACTAACAAAAGGTAGTTCGCTAAGGCTAGGTCCATATGCATACAAAAAGACAAGAAGGAAAAATAACTGAAGCAAAATAAAATGAACTAAAAATAACAAGTAATGGATCCAACTGAAAACAGATAATAAATACGCAGTAAATAATTAAATAAAGATGTATCTAATTATAAACAGTAAATAGGGCAAGGTATCTTGCCTGGTGTGTCGCCTGGTGTGGTACGATGATCCGACAAGTCCCAATTTGTCCAATAGCCAGGGTCGATGTGTAAGGGTCCGAAATTTCACGAGAAAGAGAAACGTGTGATCAGTCGTGATCTGTGACGGTAAGGAGAAATTGTGGAGATGGATACATATACTATGTTTAGAAAATATCTATAAAATTTTAAAAATAGATTTTATTAGTAAAAATATGTTTTAGAGAAATACTTTTAAAAATCAAATAAATTATTTTTAGGAAACAAAACTCTAATTTGTCAAAATAGGATTTATAGGTAGAAAACTATTAGTTAAAATAATTGTTGATTAAATATTTTAAAAAACTAGAAAATTAGTTTAAGACTAAAACCTAATCTTGTCAAAGTAAAATTTTTGGTAAATGATATACTTAAAATAGGTAGAAAAATAATATAAAAATAATGTTTAGTGTTTCAAAAATCCATCTTTGAAAATAAGTATATGGCCAACCCCAAACTGCATTACACATGTAGCTTTTAGGAAAATATTATAAAATACTAATAATAATAATAATAACTTAACAATAATAATAATGATTTTATAAAAAATATTTTTATACTTCTATACCTACCTACATATATATATCTACACATATCATTAATAATAATAGTAATAGTAATAATAATAATAATAGTAATATGAACAGTAATCTTTAAATAAATAGTTAATAGAGTTCAATAATACAATGTTAATAATAAAACCTTTTTACTACTCTACTTCCAATGAAACCTTTCATTTCACAGTAGGTGATGTAAGCATGGAGAGTAGAGTGTTAACAAAATCAAAACTCAAAAGAAAGGGGATCTGAAAGAGAAAAACAAGCGGGGGAGTGGGTAGAGATAATAAAGAGCAGGGGTGAGAGGGGCGGAAGGCGGTCGGAGAAGAGAGAAGTAGAGGAAAAGGTGTAAAACCCCTAATTTTTTTAAAGTATTTTTTTTAAATTATTTTATTAGACTTCAAATTTAATTTATACAATTTATTGTTTTTATTAATTGTTAAAAATGACCTTAGCCATTGTTGTGTTTGGAGCACAAGACGACCATGAATTTTGGCACGAAAGGTGTAGCAGTGTGCTTTGACCAGCATATTGACCATGTCGTGGGAGGCCTAGCCATAGTTCAGTCCGAACTAGGAAAACCAGGCCGAGTTGTGAAATAACGCATTTAAATTTTTTTAATTAGATATTACTTTATATATTGATTTTTAGATGATCCGGGTTGTCCAAACTAGTCCGAATTGGGCCCGAACCAATTTTAGCCCATGTAAGCAGGTAGTGTGACCAAATGTGGCCATGTAGACATATTTTATGTACTTAAAAATATTTTCTAAACTATTTTAGGATTTTACGTACAATTTCTAATTATTTAAATATTTGTACAATTAATGGTATTTTATTATTAAATAATATTTTACAATATTGTACATGTTCCTGGACTCGGATGTGGGTGTGTGGTAAAGTTCACACGTTGGAACAATTTTTATTATTTTATTATTACTAAATTTATTTTGTGAAAAATTAAATAGACATTTTATCATTGTTAATATTATTTGATATTAATGTGATATTATTATTGTTGCCTTTGTGGCAATTTAAATTTGTGTATATATGTAAAATATATTTTAGATGCATCATATATAGTTAGATAATATTAAACTTTTATTTCAAATTGGTGGAGATTTAATAAACATGTTTTCATATTTAAATATTATTATTATTTGAGTTGATTCATTAAGGATTGAATATATATATATATATATATATATATATATATATATATAAAGATATGCTCAAATATATTAAATAATTGGGTAGTTATCTTTTAAATAGTATTTGAATTTTTTAAATAGATTTTTGGGTATTTATGGATATATATATATTTATTGGAGTTTACAAAGATTTAGAAAAGAAATGAATAAAGAAATGAATAAGAAAAGAAAAAGGAAAAGAAAAAGAAAAGGAAAAGGAAAAAGAAAAAGAAAAAGAAAAAGAAAATAAACCAACCCAACCCCTTAAAGGGGCGGGCCCACCTCTCCATACTTGCTGCTGTACGCAGCAAGTCCCACACCAAATTCGTGAATGGGCCATTAGTGTATTAGTATTGTAATAATAGTAGTATTAGGTTTTCACCTAATTTGTTTTATATATAACTTCTCTCACAAACCTCAAAACCCTAAACTTCCAAAACGAAAGTTGAGCCTGATCATACCCTCTTCGCCTACGAGTTCGTTTCACCAGCAACGGAGTTGTGTGCACGACGAACGGAGCATCGGAAGTCAGCCCCGCGTCACCCACGGAGCAGTTTTCCCACTCAAGGTACCCTACTTTTCGATGACGTAACTTTTTGCTCGTAACTCCGATTTTCGATCCGTAAAAGGTTTTGGAAAGTAGACTTGACCCTCTTCGAGATCCCCCAGGTGGATTTTGACATGTCCATCCATCTTCCTCGAAGAATTGAGACGAAGTTGGAGAAAAATCACTTTTTTCTGAATATTAAAACTGTTGTAAAACACCAACTTGTCGGCCACTTTTCTTGCTGTCTATTAAGCTTTCGTAAAAAATAATTGAAGGCAGTCAAAGACAACCTAACCGAGATTGTAACGCACCTTTTGGATTCACTTTTCATCTAGTATGTAGAAAGTTACACGTTGTTAAAATTTTTTGAAAAACTGTAAATTCTGTTTTCAAAAATTGGAAAAATATCCCGTACGAGGTACGTCCCGACAAACCGGGCGACCCCGTCGCAAATCGAAAGTACCGAAAAATCCGTATCGAAATTGTGGACGTGCGGGAATTGGCGGAAGTCAAATTGGTTGCGTGTGCGCGACGAATTTGGTCCGTATCCGTCGCATTTTTGCGTATCGGAAATTTTTGGTATTTTCCAATTACTTTGTGCACACTCATCAAATTGCGACAAAACTTGCGCCATTGGACTTGAAATATTTTTCTGGTCCTGTATGCCATTTTGGTCCGATTCTGAGACCGTTGATCGGGACGCTATTTTGGCGGGCCCACAATCCCACTCAACGGGCGATTTTGTGCACAGCCCACCGGAATCCAAAATTGGACATACCGTTGGGTTCGTCTCATCAAAACAAATCCGTAGACATATAGTTTGACGACTTTAGAGACCGTAAATTTTGGCACGCATTTCGATGCAAAGCGGGTCCAACGGCGGACATCGTTTTGACCCAAAATTACGATTTTGCCCCTATTCCAGAATTTAACTTTTGGACAGGCATTTCCTAGGCATATCTTATATTCCAAACTCGTTCGTGATGTTTGTTGCAGCATCCGGAGTCATCTGCGGCATTTGGCTTTTCTTGCTTCATCTATTGGTCTATTCGAGCTACTGGATTATTCTCTTTTGCACATAACCTCAGGCAAGACACATTGCCTTTACTGTTTAAATTTCCTGCTCAATATCATGCATATTGTATTTATTTTTAAGTTATTTTTTTAAATTATGTGTAGATACAAATTACTATATTTTATAAAATTGGCTTAGAGTTAAGCGACTACCATCAAATTTAGTGTGTCTCATTGACTTGACACGATTGTACACGAGTTGTGTGTGAGAGTTGTACGTATCATATAGAGGTCACTTGCGTGTGGGCTGATCCCCCGTGTGCATGCGTAGGAATAACTGTCAGTAGAGGCATGTTAGAAGACTTGACAGTTATCTATTATAAACTCGTGTTGTGGAAACAACATGTGTTGGTGTGTCGTGGTTACGATGCACATATAGTATCATTGGGGGAAGGGGACAGCTATTAGCGTAGGGGCTACTATTATTTTACACATTTGGGAGATAGTGTCTCGGATGAGCGCTACGTGTTACCCGGTCGATAGTGTCTCGGATGAGCGCTACTTGTTGGCCACTCTTTATTACATGCTTGAGACAGCCCCTGCGTAGAACGTTGTCCTCTAAATTGAAATCCACATAGAATGGTTAGGAACCTTTACCCATGCATACTTTTCTATTGAGCTTTATTTATTCAGTTTATCGGCATGATATTATGTGTCTTGTTACGTCCCTCTGAGGACCTGGTGATCTCTCCAGGTGTGTGTTTTCGTGATTTCTTGCAGGTGCTCTAGCTAAGGCCATTCCTTCTTCGTGATGACTGCTTTTGGACTTGTCATTTTCTTCGCTCGACCAATTACTTTCTTTGTATATTTTTCTCTCTATTTAAACTAGTTGGTAGTAGACTTTGTCTCCGCCCAACGATTGTATCATAAATATTCAATTTGATTTCTATATCATTATTTATCCTTGTGGATGAGATTTAGTTGTCTTGGATTACTACATTTACAGCTTATGTGTACATACGAGGTCCATGTATTTCGTATGTATATAGCTGGCATGTCTACGTACTTGGTCCTACGTATTTTGGGACTGGGGCGTTACATGTTTTTGTGGTGGCCCATGCAGGTCAAATTTGTCACTTCGGTTACGTAATTGTACTGATGTGAGCCTGCAACATAGGATTAGAATCTAGAAATCTCATCCATACAGCTTGACCTTTTCCCTTGGCTTCAAATTTCGGATTCACGTTCGACTTCCTTGAATTGTATCTTGCTTGATTCCTTTCTACCGTCGATTCTTATTTTCGTGCTTAGTGTCAATTAGGAACTAGTATATGCTCATAGGTCACACATATGGCTAGAATGGTTATATTGGCAATTGGAATACATTAAAGACTCTAAATGAGTTAAAAGGTTTTTCTTTAAAGTGTGATTTAATGATTACTAATTTGTAAGTAGGATATTACCAAGGAAAGTTTTTTTTTATTTTGAGATTTCTAAATAGTAAACACCAGGGGACTTATAGAATTTTATACTTGGTTTAAGAAATTGATTGGCTTTTTTTGAGATTTGATATTTATGATTTATTGGGTTATAGTTATAATTCTTTGCACAAGTATAAAATTTATTTGCTTTTCAAGTTGTGGCATTTATGAGTTTTGGGTTATAGTTATACATCTTTGAACAAATATAAAATTATTTGATTTTTGAGTTTTGATGTTTATGATTTATTGTATTATAGTTATACACCTTTGAACAGTTATAAATTGAGTTTGAAAATGATCTTAGATTTCAAATGTGGATGTAAGAATTATTTAAATTTAGTTATATAACTTGCGATTTTCGTGTTTAGTAAATTTTAAATTTTAAGTGGAAGTAATGATGGTGAATTTTGGTTTAAAATATTTGAAAGTTATGAAAATGATTTTTAGAAATTTTTTTATTTTAAATGGTGTCCTATGATTGAGGATTTATAAATCAATTTAGATTTTTGGTAAAAAAAAAAGAGAAAAGATTTTGACTGATAAGATTATTGAAAAATTTAGTTTAATGTTGGGTTGCTAATATCGTAAATTTTGAAATAAAATAAAAATATAGTAATGATGTGATAAGGTTGTTTTGATTGATCAAACAAAGTTACCATTAAATTTTTTTGATTATATTGGTATGACGTAGTATGAATAGAAGTTATAATTGATAAGAGCATTGAGTGTAATTTTTGAGACTGCTTTTAATATGCTAAGAGTTTTATTATGAGTTATCTGAAAATTTTAGAGTGTTAAAATTTTGATTGATTGTAAAATTTTATGGATTCGTAAATTATGAACTCTTGAGTTAAATAGTTGAGTTTAAATGTTAATTTTGGAAAGGGTTAGTAGTAACGTGATAAAATTTTGGTTGAAATTTATGAGAGTGATTTAAATTTTTTATGATGAATTTGAACTGCTTGAATTGAATACAAATTTTGGGTGGTTTATTTTGAAAGTTTATTTTTGAAACTTTTTGAGGATACTTGTGGTAAATTTTAATGGTAGGCCCCAAGATAACCCTACTGAGTATTCCACACTAATTGCCATGTCACCATGACCATGATAGTAGTATATACACAAGTGTTGTTAGTCATCTACCCAGCTATGCGATTGTATTTCCACTTTGACTTACTCGACCTTCCTTCTATTCTAGATCTTTTAATTGCGACCTTCTAACCCATTTGCAATTTGAATAATGAGTTAATGGTTCCTTAACTGTATTCATGTAGAAGACTATGTTCTCACTAGAACTGTGCCCCTAAATTATTATTTTTATGGATTCTCTAATTAATTGTATTTCATGCTTTAACTTGATCTTCTTTAGTTTTGTGCATTAATAATCACCTCGTGAACTCCCACTTTCTACTTTAGATCTTTTGGCGTCCCTTACCGTCACTTGGATATTTGGAGCATGACACTAGACTTTTCCTTCCGACAAATTTCATATGTAAGACCTAGACGAGCCCACCTTCATGTAGATATACCATGTCCCACTAGAACACGTCTCCTTGTACTCTATTTTCTTGACATGACTTTCTGGTCAAAATGACTAAACTATAAACTCTACCATGACACCAAATACTTCCTGACTTTAATTAGAGATCCAACTTTGACTCAAATTCTTCGACCCGATATGTGATGATGTTCTACTTGAATTCCTTAAATGCTTAAATTTGTACGTTATCTTGATTGCTTGACCCATTTTCCCATCACACTACTATCTTAACTCTTGTAAGTTGGGTAGAATACCTCACCACCTAACCAACATCTTTCTTGTGAACCACATTGGTAAGTTCACTTAAACTATAAATTCAGAGGACCCTACCTTGTCTAGTCTACCAAGCCATAAATGAAGAAACACTAGGACAACTATATAGGCCCACACTTCGGGCGAGCCTTGATTTTAAAAGTTCTTGGACTATTTTAAATTCCTTCATCAGTACCTTCCTTGCTCATATTTTGACAATCTCATGCTACTAAGGTAGCTTCAGTTTTGCAAGCTTATTTCATTATCAAGCTTGATCATGATATATTTTATTGGGTGCACCCACTAACATATTGTCTAATCAGAACCGGTGCTTGATGGTCTGATCAACCTATTGCACTTTGGTTCGCTTATCACATATTATTCTACGTGGATGGAGACATAGTAAACTTGCCTTAGAGTCTCATCCGCGACCGCCTTGTCAATTCACTTTTGAATTATTTTTGCCGCCTATGAACCCCGCAATTCGTACTCAATGTATAACACCGTCTTTGAAACCTTTGTTGTTCTTGTCTTTTACTTATTTTGGAAAGACAAGGCACTGTATTTGCTAGATAGACTCAAGATATCATCTTTGGTTGCCCAATCGATTAATTTTACACAAATGTAGATAGCCACCGACTGACTCATGTGGCTATATTCTCGCCTTTAACTACTCCTCATTTCTCAACCCTGGAATTATTATCGTGCCTTCCAAATATTCTTGAGTACTCGTGAATGATTCTAATCATTCACTCAAATCAAACTCTCAATTGAGGCGATTAGTCTCCAGTTTCTTTCTAGGAACCACATCTCCTAAATGTCTAATTTATTTTCTTTGGTCTACTCATTTCCTACTGTTCTTCTAAATTGGATATTCAAAAGTTTGTTACCATCACTAGCGATCCTTATTCAATTCCATAACCATGATATACTTTTGTATATATCGACTCCACAATTTTTACAACATGGTGGTGTTGAACGCCATTTTATCGCCTCCACCAAATTTAATTATATTTTTGGTATTGACGAACTCTTCCTATTCCCCCCAACCCTATCTATCCTATTATTCCTAAATTTCGAGGACGAAATTCTTGTAAGTTGGGTAGGATGTAAAACTCCTAATTTTTTTAATTATTTTATTAGACTTCAAATTTAATTTATACAATTTATTGTTTTTATTAATTGTTAAAAATGACCTTAGCCATTGTTGTGTTTGGAGCACAAGACGACCATGAATTTTGGCACGAAAGGTGTAGCAGTGTGCTTTGACCAGCATATTGACCATGTCGTGGGAGGCCTAGCCATAGTTCAGTCCGAACTAGGAAAACCAGGCCGAGTTGTGAAATAACGCATTTAAATTTTTTTTAATTAGATATTACTTTATATATTGATTTTTAGATGATCCGGGTTGTCCAAACCAGTCCGAATTGGGCCCGAACCAATTTTAGCCCATGTAAGCAGGTAGTGTGACCAAATGTGGCCATGTAGACATATTTTATGTACTTAAAAATATTTTCTAAACTATTTTAGGATTTTACGTACAATTTCTAATTATTTAAATATTTGTACAATTAATGGTATTTTATTATTAAATAATATTTTACAATATTGTACATGTTCCTGGACTCGGATGTGGGTGTGTGGTAAAGTTCACACGTTGGAACAATTTTTATTATTTTATTATTACTAAATTTATTTTGTGAAAAATTAAATAGACATTTTATCATTGTTAATATTATTTGATATTAATGTGATATTATTATTGTTGCCTTTGTGGCAATTTAAATTTGTGTATATATGTAAAATATATTTTAGATGCATCATATATATAGTTAGATAATATTAAACTTTTATTTCAAATTGGTGGAGATTTAATAAACATGTTTTCATATTTAAATATTATTATTATTTGAGTTGATTCATTAAGGATTGAATATATATATATATATATATATATATATATATATATATATATATATATATATATATATATATATATATATATATATATATATATATATATATATATAAAGATATGCTCAAATATATTAAATAATTGGGTAGTTATCTTTTAAATAGTATTTGAATTTTTTAAATAAATTTTGGGTATTTATGGATATATATATATTTATTGGAGTTTACAAAGATTTAGAAAAGAAATGAATAAAGAAATGAATAAGAAAAGAAAAAGGAAAAGAAAAAGAAAAGGAAAAGGAAAAAGAAAAAGAAAAAGAAAAAGAAAATAAACCAACCCAACCCCTTAAAGGGGCGGGCCCACCTCTCCATACTTGCTGCTGTACGCAGCAAGTCCCACACCAAATTCGTGAATGGGCCATTAGTGTATTAGTATTGTAATAATAGTAGTATTAGGTTTTCACCTAATTTGTTTTATATATAACTTCTCTCACAAACCTCAAAACCCTAAACTTCCAAAACGAAAGTTGAGCCTGATCATACCCTCTTCGCCTACGAGTTCGTTTCACCAGCAACGGAGTTGTGTGCACGACGAACGGAGCATCGGAAGTCAGCCCCGCGTCACCCACGGAGCAGTTTTCCCACTCAAGGTACCCTACTTTTCGATGACGTAACTTTTTGCTCGTAACTCCGATTTTCGATCCGTAAAAGGTTTTGGAAAGTAGACTTGACCCTCTTCGAGATCCCCCAGGTGGATTTTGACATGTCCATCCATCTTCCTCGAAGAATTGAGACGAAGTTGGAGAAAAATCACTTTTTTCTGAATATTAAAACTGTTGTAAAACACCAACTTGTCGGCCACTTTTCTTGCTGTCTATTAAGCTTTCGTAAAAAATAATTGAAGGCAGTCAAAGACAACCTAACCGAGATTGTAACGCACCTTTTGGATTCACTTTTCATCTAGTATGTAGAAAGTTACACGTTGTTAAAATTTTTTGAAAAACTGTAAATTCTGTTTTCAAAAATTGGAAAAATATCCCGTACGAGGTACGTCCCGACAAACCGGGCGACCCCGTCGCAAATCGAAAGTACCGAAAAATCCGTATCGAAATTGTGGACGTGCGGGAATTGGCGGAAGTCAAATTGGTTGCGTGTGCGCGACGAATTTGGTCCGTATCCGTCGCATTTTTGCGTATCGGAAATTTTTGGTATTTTCCAATTACTTTGTGCACACTCATCAAATTGCGACAAAACTTGCGCCATT
Source organism: Iris pallida (assembly GCA_029216955.1). Lineage (NCBI taxonomy): Eukaryota > Viridiplantae > Streptophyta > Magnoliopsida > Asparagales > Iridaceae > Iris > Iris pallida. Next base: position 1,341,573 of record JANAVB010009197.1, read on the forward strand.
GGACTTGAAATATTTTTCTGGTCCTGTATGCCATTTTGGTCCGATTCTGAGACCGTTGATCGGGACGCTATTTTGGCGGGCCCACAATCCCACTCAACGAGCGATTTTGTGCACAGCCCACCGGAATCCAAAATTGGACATACCGTTGGGTTCGTCTCATCAAAACAAATCCGTAGACATATAGTTTGACGACTTTAGAGACCGTAAATTTTGGCACGCATTTCGATGCAAAGCGGGTCCAACGGCGGACATCGTTTTGACCCAAAATTACGATTTTGCCCCTATTCCAGAATTTAACTTTTGGACAGGCATTTCCTAGGCATATCTTATATTCCAAACTCGTTCGTGATGTTTGTTGCAGCATCCGGAGTCATCTGCGGTATTTGGCTTTTCTTGCTTCATCTATTGGTCTATTCGAGCTACTGGATTATTCTCTTTTGCACATAACCTCAGGCAAGACACATTGCCTTTACTGTTTAAATTTCCTGCTCAATATCATGCATATTGTATTTATTTTTAAGTTGTTTTTTTAAATTATGTGTAGATACAAATTACTATATTTTATAAAATTGGCTTAGAGTTAAGCGACTACCATCAAATTTAGTGTGTCTCATTGACTTGACACGATTGTACACGAGTTGTGTGTGAGAGTTGTACGTATCATATAGAGGTCACTTGCGTGTGGGCTGATCCCCCGTGTGCATGCGTAGGAATAACTGTCAGTAGAGGCATGTTAGAAGACTTGACAGTTATCTATTATAAACTCGTGTTGTGGAAACAACATGTGTTGGTGTGTCGTGGTTACGATGCACATATAATATCATTGGGGGGAGGGGACAGCTATTAGCGTAGGGGCTACTATTATTTTACACATTTGGGAGATAGTGTCTCGGATGAGCGCTACGTGTTACCCGGTCGATAGTGTCTCGGATGAGCGCTACTTGTTGGCCACTCTTTATTACATGCTTGAGACAGCCCCTGCGTAGAACGTTGTCCTCTAAATTGAAATCCACATAGAATGGTTAGGAACCTTTACCCATGCATACTTTTCTATTGAACTTTATTTATTCAGTTTATCGGCATGATATTATGTGTCTTGTTACGTCCCTCTGAGGACCTGGTGATCTCTCCAGGTGTGTGTTTTCGTGATTTCTTGCAGGTGCTCTAGCTAAGGCCATTCCTTCTTCGTGATGACTGCTTTTAGACTTGTCATTTTCTTCGCTCGACCAATTACTTTCTTTGTATATTTTTCTCTCTATTTAAATTAGTTGGTAGTGGACTTTGTCTCCGCCCAACGATTGTATCATAAATATTCAATTTGATTTCTATATCATTATTTATCCTTGTGGATGAGATTTAGTTGTCTTGGATTACTACATTTACAGCTTATGTGTACATACGAGATCCATGTATTTCGTATGTATATAGCTGGCATGTCTACGTACTTGGTCCTACGTATTTTGGGACTGGGGCGTTACAAAAGGGGGCAGATTGTGGGTGCTCAACTGGCGACGACATCGGTGTGGTCTTCCGGTGCCGGGGACTCGAGTGCAAGGGCGCTCACCAGCGCGTGCGCGGAAAGGGGATCTCACCTCGGCGGTTGCTAGCGTGTTGGCGAGGAGTGCTACGACGGAGGATTCGTTCTAGAAAATGGCACGACAGGCGGGCAGGCGATGGTTGTGCCCAACCGATGCAGAGTTGCGGTTACACCGACGGCAGGATATGGGCGCTAGGCGGCGGAGGTGAGTTTACGGTTAGGGTTTTCTATCTTCCCTTTCTTTGTTTTTTTCGATGGTGTGGTGTAGGTTTTGGCTCTCCGGCAATAGGCACCGGTGGTGGCCGAGGCGGTGGTGATGGTGGTTCAGGGTGGCACTGGTAATGTGGGCGGTGATGATGTGGTGGTTCGTTGGGGCTGTGGTCTTATGATGGCAGCGGGTGGTCGGAGTGTTTTGGAGTGATTTGTCAGTTGACGAAAGAAGGAGGCGGTCACTGCGAGGTATTTTGTGGTCGTGGTGGTGACGAGTGAACGGTGGAGGTGTTGGTAGGCGGTTGTATGGTGTGGTAGAGCGTGGCCGGATGGCGATGGTGGCAATGGTGGTTGGTAGCTGCCCTGGCAGGGTTGGCCAGTGGGATCTGACTAGGGTGGTGGTGACGGAAACGACCGAGGTCGGGATGGCCGAAACGGTGCTGCTCCGGTTCTGGAGTGGTCGACAAGGGGTGGTCGGGGGGGGATGCTCGATTGGGGGTTTCGTGGTGAGGGCGGGGTGGTGATGGATAGTAGTTGGTCGAAACATCTCGACGAGGAAGCGGGGTTGCGGCAGAGCGGCCTGAGGAGGCAGCAAACTGGTGTGGCGGCCATTGGCCGGAGATGGGCTGCGGCTAGGTTAAGTTAAGGTTAGGATTTGGTGTCGGTTGTCCTACGAGACATAGCATTGGGGTCGAGTTCGTGTCCGGCGTGTGGACACGAAGAAGATGAAATGTAAATGTAATACAAATAATGGAAAGGAAAAAATAGGGACACATTCACGATGCACGCAAGAAGAGATGTTGGTCACGGACACGATGCACTTATTTTTGGTTGTGGAGAATTTGTGGATGTGAGAAATTTATGGAGGAGTACCTGTCTATTTATAGGATGTGGGAATTCCAAGTTGGATAAGAATTAGGATTTATTTAAATCCTAATGGATAAATCCCGCTTTTAATTTAAATCAAATCAAAAATAAGTTTAATCAATCTAATCCATATTAAATCTTAGACAAATCTGATCTTCAATCAAAATCCATAATTTAAATCTTAATTTAAATCTTAATTTAAATTACCATAATATTAAATCATCAAAACTTCTAAATTATCTTTTTTAAATAATAAAATAATCAATATTATATAATTTCAAAAATTGTAATAAATATTTTGAATATTGATAGAAAATATCTTTAAAATACCTTTTTAATAAATTAAGATAAATAATAAAATAATTTCGATAATTCCAATATATACATGAATTACATTTCATGTATCTCTCGTGCAACTAGTACAAAATATCTATGCATATATTATTTTCGAAATCGGCATAAATAAATAATTAAAATAGCAATGTAGAAAAATTTGGTGCTATAGCAAGAATAATAATTAAATATTATTTTGAAACTAGAAAAATAGAAAAAAAATATTTTTTTTCTAAAATATGTACGCTCGCACATTTTGCACTCGTCGAGCAATTACGAAAAATGAATTTCGTGTGCGGCGTACAATACGACTATGTGACGTACAAATACAGTTTTTAAAAAATAAATTCGTACCAATTTTAAAAAAAAATATAGTAGAAATTTAGGGGTTTTACAACCTTTAACTACTACCTTCATCCCGGCAGCGAGTTCATCTTTCTTTTCTGAGACGATGCTGCCGAAGTCGGAGGACAGTTACCAACCAGCATTTCATCTATGTAGTCTACAATCCCGGAAACTAATAACGAAGATGAGATATGACCTACAGAAAGCCGCTGGCTTGAACCATGGAAGAGGATCTCCTACACCTTTTTCCCTACACCTTCAACACAATCAGTCTCATGTTGGCTTAGGATTCTGGACAAACTTTTTATCTTGTAAAGGAAGCTTTCCAAAGGCTAGACTCGGACAAAGAGCTGCAACATAATATCATTTGCACCGGTACCAGAAGAATAAGCCTTGATTGGTACCAGGTCTGGAAGACTCTATTTGAGAGAATATCCAGAAGGTCAAGAGAATCCTACTCCAGCTCCAGATACCCCTCCAGCATCTTCTCCCCCTGCTGTCAATGTTCCATCGACTTTATAACCTCCAGTAGAACCGACTCTTCCTAAACCGACGGCGGCCGACAAAGGAAAAATAGCCAGTTCATTTCGATAAGATATTGAAAAAAACTCCACCACTTGGACTTGAGAAGTCATACAATTTTGACATATTATCTCAGCTAGCCAATACTCTAGCAATGTTATCAATCTTCGAAATCCTTCGTCTTTCGAAGAAAACTTGGGAAACATTAAGCGAAGCTTTGTTGCAAGCAGACTCTTGCTTGACACTTCTCAAGAAACCGATAAGGAACCTGTAGCATGTTTTCACTGTCATAGTGTGACGAAATTGATTCCTAACATCACTTTTACACAAGATGACATGCTTATGAAAGAAAATCGACATGACCGACCTCTCTATTACACAAGGTATGTCAATACAATGAAGGTTGACCATATCCTGATCGATCCCAGATCCGCACTTAGCATCATGCCAAAAACTTTACTGGATGCCCTGAAGACCCCTGTTCATAATCTTTCCACGACTATCACGACGATCTTGGGATTCAATTTCAGAAGAAGTGAAATACTAAGAAAGATTCGCCTGAAAGTACAAATCGGCAATCTCCGTACACCGTTCACCTTTTATGTGATTGACAATCACGGCTCCTATAATGCTTTTCTAGAAAGACTGTGGCTGTATGAACATAACATTGTTCCATCAACTCATCATCAATGTTTCAAGTATGTGGATGCCAATTGAGAAGTCCAAAAGGAGGTGGCTGATCTTAACCCCTTCCGAGGCCTCGAAACATATTTCACTGACTCCAGGATGTACAAAGAAGAATTCATGAAAGTTGTACTGGCCATGGATACCGAGGAAGATCAGAAGGACACCCCAGATGATATTCTTGTGATTCCAGTTAAAGGACGCACTTTTCGTCCTTCGTCTTCTCAGACGCTAGCCATCAGTCTTTCCTCTCATGCTAAGCCTTTTGCCGCTTAAAAGAGGGAACAGAGGGAACTCACCTCTTCTGAGCCTCTTGTTATCGACCTCCGTCGTAATAAGCCTTCTCCTTCTGTTTCTCCTTCTTCTCCTCTGGTTATCAACCTTAGCAAGCCATCGGCTAAGGTCAAAAGCCCTGTTGTAAATGATGATGTAAAAATCAATAAAATAGAATCTCCTTTGCAGTATACTGATGCTATTTATTATACTCAATGTTACTTAGAAATGCTAGGTAACTTCGAACCACGCACAATAGGAGCACTTCAACCTTTCCAAGACGAAGTATCGTTCGAACCAGCTCAAGATTCCTTCTTCATAGTTCCTTTCAGGAAGAAAGATGAACTTCCTATACATTTTAGTAAAGGAACAGATAAGAAGACTACGTCCGATAGCGAGGTTGAAAATGACGATAACGGGCAGCTCCAACTACGACATTATAGTCAACAATCTAAAGACATCATTCAAAAGATGGGCTATAATTTTAAACCTGTCGTTAATGGTGGTAAGGGAAGGCGAACTCCTATTCGTATCCCTACTCTAAAAGGAAAGTCACTACAATACTACAGTAAAACAAAGCATGGGTTGGGCTATACCTCACCGGTTATGACCCCAAACGCTTCTGAGTCTGACAAATAGGAGTGATCTAACTCTTCTAACTCAGTTTCATGCGATTATGACACCAGTATAGGGTACGTCCATCGAGTAACTCTATCTTCTAATATGGTGACCGTCGAGTTCTCAGAAGATGATGACGATTTTGCTAAAGCTCCTGAGTCAGATTCTTGGGCACAAAAAATGGACAATCAATAGAAAAATTGCTTCGAGCAACGTGAACCACCTACCGAAGATCAGTTGGTCCTGGTCGATGTCCGAAATGAAGTTTCTCTAAGGCCAATCTTCATCAGCAAAAGCCTTTCTGAAGCGGATAAACAGGAACTAATTCAGCTCATTAGGGAATATATTGACATATTCGCCTGGAGCTATGAGGATATGTCGGGATTAGATCCTCAGATCGCTACCCACAAACTCAACATCCTACCAAATGTGAGTCCAATTAAACAACAATAACGTCGATTTTGACCTGACATGATGGATACTATAGAAGCTGAAATCAAGAAGCTAATCACCTGTGGTTTTGTCAAAGAAGAACAACATTTCGACTGGGTGGCTAATGTCATCCCAATTATGAAGAAAACAGGGAAGGTCCGAGTCTGCATTGACTTTAGAGACCTCAACGATGCTTTTCCCAAAGATGATTTTCCTCTTCCGATCACTGATGTCATGATCGACAATACCTGCAGGTTCGAACGAATGTCTTTTATGGATGGATTCTCAGGATAAAATAAATCAAGATGCATCCAGAAGATGAGAGACATACATCTTTTTGTACTCCACTGGGAGTCTATTGCTACACCGTCATGCCGTTCGTTCTTTAAAATTCTGGTACAACCTATCAGCGAGCTATGAGTACCATCTTTCGCAAATATTTATGAAAGACAGTCAAATGCTATGTCGACGATATTGCTGTCAAAAGTTGTCTAAAGGAAGATCACATCCAAGAATTGAGAACTATCTTCGATCTAATACGCCAACATCATCTCAAAATGAATCCACCAAGTCATTCCTGGGAGTCTCTAGTGGTAAATTTCTCGGATTCGTTATTACCTCTAAAGGTATACACTTTGACCTCGAGAAAATCAAAGTCATTTAAGAGTTGTGCCCTCCACGCAACCTAAAAGAGCTACGAGGATTCCAGGGACGGCTTACGTACATCAGGAGATTCATCTCAAAGCTCTCTGGACCCTGCAGACCATTCACTCAACTTATGAAGAAATGTGTCTTTCATTTGGACTAAAGAATATCAACAAGCATTTGAAGACATAAAGCGGTACTTGATGAACCGTCCATTTCTAGTGCCTCCAGTCTCAGGAATATCTTTTCTGATGTATGTCAGAGCAATGGATCATTTCTTGGGTGCCTTGTTAGCCCAAAAGAACAAGGAATGTCGTGAGCAAGCTATCTACTATCTCAGTCGCACGATGATCAGTGCCCAACATCGATATAGTTCGGTAAAAAAAAAGAATGTTTAGCCTTAATATTCGTTGTACAGAAAATGCAACATTATATCACGGGTCAAACCATTTATGCCATCTCCAGTGTCAACCCTCTTCGAGTTCTGATGAAGAAGCCTAGTACACTCAATTCCAGGCTCGCTACATGGGCTATATTGCTAGCACAGTATGATATGGTTTATGTCCCACAAAAGTCGGTCAAGGGTCAAGCCCTTGCAGACTTCTTAGCGACTCATCCAATCCCAGAGACATCTAAACTCTATAACGAGATTCCTGATAAAACTCTGGAATCTAACATTATTTCAGAAGAAGTTCTTTTCTGACGTCTAGTCTTTGATGGTGCATCCAGAATTAGATCCAAAGGTACCATCGTCGCTGGAGTTCAAATTGTCCTTGTATCACCATAATGATTAACTATTCAAAGAGCTTATTCCTTGGACGAGTCATGTTCCAATAATGTGGCTAAATATAATGCTCTACTCATTGGCCTCTAATTGGCTAAACAGCTGGATATTGAATATCTTAAAGTATATAGAGACTCTAAGCTGATCGTCAATCAGGTTAGAGACACATATAAAGTTCGGCACCAAGACCTCGTTCCATATCATGATGCAGCAGTCAGACTGGCTACATCGTTTAAAGGTTTCTTCATTGAACATGTACGTCGGGCGTACAATACGAAGGTTGATGTACTTGCCAATCTTGCAGTAGTATTAGCAATCCCAATAAGAAGACAACAGATGATTGTCATCACTAATAGAGAATTGTTTTGCATTGATAATAATTCAAACATTGAATTTAGCAATTCAACTGAAATTGACACTATTACTGAAGACTAGAGGGCTCCTTTCATCGACTTCGTGGTAAATGACATTTTACCTGAAGATTCTAATGAAGCTACATTAATTCGTCGGCGATCGCTTCGATTTTATTACAATCATACTTCCAAAACACTCTATCGGCGAACATTCGACGATTTACTCCTACAATGTCTTGTGGAAGATGAAGCGAACCAAATACTATATGAAGCTCACGATGGTGTCTGTGGTACACATCAGCCCGGTCCTAAGCTACATGATCGTATCCGACGTATGGGCTACTATTGTCCCACTATGGTATCAGATGCAATTGAATATGCAAGAAAATATCGAGCATGTCAAATCCATGCAGCTTCATCCACCAACCATCGAAATTCTTTTATCCGACTGTCGTATCATGGCTCTTTGAATCTTGGGACATGGACGTCATTGGTCCTATCAACCCACCGTCATTTAGAGGACATAGGTTTATATTAGTTATAATCGACTATTTTTCAAAGTGGGCAAAAGTTATACCCTTAGCTGAAGTCAAAACCAGTAGTGTGATTAACTTCATCAAGCATTATATGATTTATCGATTCGACATTCCTCGGTGACTCATTCATGACAATGGACCTCAATTCATTCGTCAAAAGTTCTCTCGATTCTGTGATGACAACAGGATCAACAATGTTGCTTCTACGGCCTATAATCCTGCAGCTAACGGTTTGGCAGAAACATTCAACAAAACCATCATCAAGCTTCTCAAGAAGTTTGTTTCTACCAATAAACGTAATTGGAGCGAAAAGCTTGAAGAATGTCTATAGGCTTATCGTACTACTGTATGCACTCCAACCAACTGTACACCTTTCTTTTTGGTGTATGGATGTGAAGTTGTCCTGCCATTGGAGATTCAAATCCCCTCATTAAGGATTGCAATTGCCAATGAACTCACAACAAAAAATAATGATCGTCTTCGACTTCAGGAGCTTGAAGCACTTAATGAGAAGCGGCTACTAGCTCAACAATATATCGAGCTATATCAAGCCCGTATTTCAAAAGTCTTCAACCATAAAGTCAAAGTACAAGCATTTCAAAAAGGCAAATTGGTCCTCACTGTCAGACGTCCTATGACTATGACACATATTATAGAGGCTAAAAATTAAGCTATGCTACTCACCCAGAAGTCATCAAAATGCATCACATCAATAGGTTATGCCATATCAGGTTGTGCCTTCATCAAGTTGCGCCACTTCAGGTTGCGTCCATCTCAGGTTGCGCCAACCTCAGGTTACATGAAAGATACGTGGCAGTTTCCTCGAAATACTATAACAGCATCATCATTACTTGATAACTGATAGCACGTATATTAAGGAAAATATGTTCGAATTCTGCACAATACGGCGCTCGAGAAGATTTGGTCAGTTAGCAGTTTGCGCAACGTATCAAGGTGCGCGAGATTCAACTCAGGCACAAGTTGCTATATTGCGCCCCCGTGCAACCTGATGAATGTTTACAAAAACAAAAGTATGAACTTCATTTTAATAAAATTTGTAAATATTACAAGAATTCTGGGAAAGTACAACTATAGGAATCCAATCTAGAAGACGATTGCTTTATCCCTTGGACGATGTGAACTTTGAAGACGGTAGCCTCTGAATTTGAAGGCAAAAACCTCAAAAGAATGCAGCAGCACTTGGGCAAGAACTACTGAACTCTCTGATATTTCTGAACTTTATGTCTGATCCCCTGGAATGAAGACTTGAAACTCTATTTATAGAGTTCTGGAAATAACTAACTTTTAGTTATTCTGAATGGTGCAAGTTGGATTACGCATGCACTGGATTGTGCAGTATTAAACTGCGCAGGCAGTTGTCTGATCGTGGGCCAACTGTCTTGGACACATGGCATCATTTGATTGAAATGTGCATGATCGTGCACAGACGGTTGCCACGTAGTGAGCAATTGATGGCATGAATGCCACGTGTACATTTATCAGTTTGTCATGGTGAAGTGCGCCACTTGTATTATGCTGACTTCGGATTGCGCCAGGATGGATGGCGCTAGGATGGATGGCGCTGCAGACAGATTGCGCTGCATGTACAGTTGTCCTCGAGCTCTGTGCGACGTAATAAATGAACAGTCTCCTCGTTCTTTGTACAGTCAGTTGTCAAAAGATTTGATTGTGTCAGGTAATGATGATATAGCCACGTCAGCTTGCGCACTTGAGAGTGTGTGCGGTCCAGTCTGCGCAATCTGGATGATGCATAATCTGACTTCTGCGCAATTCATTTGGAAGATGTATTTCTTGATTTTCATGACTTTATTGAAGGGTGAAACTTGATTTTTTAGGACCTACAAGACCTCCTTCAAAGTTTTCGAAAGTTGAATTTATTCAAAATTTCGAAATACTTTAAATTTTGAATTATCAATAAAGTTGCGCACGTGATGATGCTGTCTGCACAATCGGAGGGATTACCCCTATTTATTCGGCGCAATCTGAGACAGCAGTTGCTCTTTAAAAAACTATAAATAGTTCCTTTCATCCTTCATATTATTCTTTACTTTTTTTCATTGTGCTTGAGAGAGAGAAATCCCTGAGCCTACTCCGACTTCACTCTTTCTTACCCGTCGATTTCATGGCCCCCAAGCGTTCTTCTGCCGCCACCAAGGGCAAGGCCCACGGCGAGTCTTCGGCTCGGGTTGCGCCACGCCCTTCCCGACACGAAGCTGCGCACCCTGCTTTGCGAGGTAGACAACCCGATCGAAAACCCTTTTTAGTGTTTTGACTTTACTGAATCTTAAAATCCATCTCTTTTTAGAGATGTGATCATACTGCGCCACCCTGTTTAGGGTTTTGGTTGCACGAACCCATTATTCTTCATTTTTATGAAGAATATCCTCTCGCGCAATCGGTTGAATTGCGCCGGTCAAAGTCAGTACAATCGGCTGATTTGCGCAAGATTATCAGCATAATCTGATGCTTGCACAATCTGATATCTGCACAATCTGATGCTTGCGCAATCTGACATCTGCACAATCTGATGCTTGTGCAATCTGACATCTGCATAATCTGATGTTTGCGCAATCTAATATTTTGCGTAATCTGATGACAGAATTTCTGACTTGACTGGTACAAAATTTTGTTTTTCTGTTTGACGCAGTTAATACCAGAGAGGATCCGAATTATGAAATCTTCATAGGAACTTTAGCTGAGCCAGATTTTAAAGAGGACTTATCCTATGTACTCTTCCCTCAATATGCCCTTCCATCCTCTCGCCAAGCTATCCTAATAGCTCAGGATAACGAGACCCTGTTGAGTATGATGAATGGACAGCCGTTGCAATCTGCTGACGCTGTCACTCACAAAAAGCCTATGTTCCTCTTCGGTGAAGCCATTGACAAAAGTTCTCAACCTAGACCCCGAGTTGAGTCGAGAACTTTCTCAAGGAAGGAAAAATATATCAAGTTGCCAGACATAGCTAGATGCCTTCCTCTAGCACGGTATGCTCATGCGAGCCATCCTAGGAGGATGGGTTGGGACATTACTCCCCTTCAACATGCACAGACAGGAAAAATCTATGTCAAGAAAGGTTCAAACAACAGGGACATGTTTTATAGTTCATCTGAGCGATACGGCACTCTACTGAGAGGGTTGAAGCCGGGTTGTATTCCCCCTGAGAACTCGTCTTTGTTGCTGCCGGTAAGGACACCGATTTTTTGCCAACGAGTATGCCAAAGCGGAGGGTAGATATCCGGATCAAGACATCCGGCTGACCGGTTTGGTAAACCCCAAAAACAGGAGATGGAACAGTATAGCCAACTGGGCATTGGCTCAATTTGAAGATCAGCTTAAAGAGATCGATCTTTATAATGCGGTATATGCTACCGTATATGGCTTCCATCCAAACCCTCATCTGTTTTTAGCTCTGGCAGAGAGGTATAACTACAGAACAGGGACGTTCATGACGCCCTGTTGGGAGATGGGATTGGCACTTCATGAGATGAAGTATATTTCATGCCTTCCAACTGGAGACTACCCTTACGAGGAGTATATTCCCACGAACGACGAGTTAGATAGACTGCGTCGGGAAAATCCAGAAATGGTAGCAGTTTTCGAAGAACTACTATGCCATTATAATATATGTTCTTTATATTACAAGAGCGGCTCCTCTGGCACATGTTATTCCTCCAAATGGTTACCATATCTTTTTCTGAACCATATCGTGGAGAAGAAGACAAAAGATCATGATTCCTGCAACCCAGCTTTCTTTCAACCTCTCAGCCACAGTGAGGTTATAAAACTGATGGAGGAAAATAAGAAGATGGATATTAAAGTTACTGATGAACATCAATACCCTCCGCTGAAGCCTGGAGATTTTGTGGAAAGCTTTATCAGAATGGGCTACAGGCCCATGTCACAAGAAGCTCAGCTAGCAGGATTCTTAACATATTGGCTCCGCCGATTTGTTGTACCTGGGGCCAGCGCCGTGGATCGCTTCCACCGCGGCGTATTCTTCGCTGCCGTCCGGTTAGTCTTTAGCTACCGGATGGATTTGCTCTCAGTGATGACCTGCAAAATAAATGCAGGTCTTCGGCTGTATGTCGATTCAATGATCAAGTAGAAAGGTGAGAAAGGGAACTTCCCAAGATTGGAGTTGCCGTACACCTATTTATTTGGGTGGTTGCTTCTGCATCATCCCTCTCTGATGAACCCTGACATGGAGGCAGTTAGCGGCAGCTTTCTGTACAGATTCTTCCGAGGCAAATGGGTATACGTTAGTCTGAAGGACTGTCGGCGTTCCCTCAACCTTGGAAAAGGATGGAACTTTTACAGCTTCGCTCCTCCAGCTGGTTACGAGTTTATGGTAGCCAACATGGTTGATCTGGGGAGGCAGCCATTGGGCCGAGCAGCTTTCGACTGGTTGAAGGCGATTAGACCCTCACATTTGGTATACCGATTTGAGGAGGAATGCTACCTTGAACCATATTTGCCGAGCCACTTCGCTCGTCAATTTGATTATGATCAATTCCATGTGGGCAACGCAATCACTTGTCTACAAGGAAAAGGGTACCTAATTGATGGTGCGAGAGCATGGGCATACTACAATGCTCGAGACACTTGGGCGGAGTTCTCGATGCCAAATAAGGATAAAAATGGCACAAGAATGCTATACACATATTCATTGTTCTACACAGCTGCCAATACATTTGCTGAGAACTTTAGTCTGGTGGATAGCTTCACCACAGCAACCCGTCTGAAGAAAGGAGCCACTGCTACATTAGCTCCAGCCAATGACGAACAGCACGAACTGATAGACGATCCACTAGAAGCTTCCAGAGAAGTAAACTTCCCAGAGGAAGTCAATCAACCACTAAGAATTTCTCTGAAAGTGGTTAAGTCTCCGGCCAAGGAGAAGAAGAGAAGGAGAGAAGAACCTTCTTCTCCAGTCGCGAAGAAGCAGTTGATCTTAGAACCATCATTAGAGAAGGTCACTACTAGATCCCAATCTCGGCAGATGGCCGAGACAATTCAGCGAGAAAAAGCAGCTACGCCGACCTCTATTCAGAAACAGGTCGAGGTAGTAAATGTAGAGAGTCCTGAGAGGCCTCTGCATAGAAAGGAACTAGCCCAAAGAAGAAGAAAAATGGTCTCTCCTCCAAGGCAAATATTGTCTTCGGTGGTAGTAAATGCTGCAGCGGGAATTACTATGTCATCCCCTACTCCCGCCTCTGAGCTTAGTCCAGAGCAGAGAGAGGAGGCGGTAGAGCCCAGAGAAGAAATTGAGCAGAGAGAAGCGGCTGCAGAGCATAGAGAAGAGAAAGCTGTACGATCTCCTTCACCAGTGGCAGTAACAACTCATCTTCCTGTTACACCGGGAACAACCCACGAAGAGGAAGATCGTCTCATGATCGAGGCATTAAATGATTGTGACTTCGGTTATCAAGATGAAACTGATCATGCCATTGCTGCTGCTAGCGAAGAGGCTCCTGAGGACAGTGAGAGCGAGGAGAGCACCTCATCAGAGGCTGTTGATGAGACACAAAATCCGAAAGAGGACATTGAGGTCCAGACATCTTCCAGAGCTGTTGATGACATCCTAAATCCTGAAAAGGATGTTGAGGTGCCGGTATCTCCAGAGAAAATTGCAGATGAAGAAGTGGCTTTGGAGGAAACTCCTGTTGTTGATAGCTGACATCTTTATTCTTATCCATACAGAACCCGGATCTTCTCCAGCTCCTCCCGCATGCACAGATATAGTGCTTGCAACGACGATAGCTAGTAGCAGTCGTCATTTGTCGTGCGGCTCCGAAGCAGTAAGTAGTCAGGCAGTAATGTCTGAGGCTACTTCTGCTCAGCTGGAATCTGTCCCAACAGATGACAGGCCTGATACTGGACCAAGCTATGGTAAGAATGCTTTCACTTTTTGATCTTCTTTGATAGTAGCAAATGATAGTCAAAATGACAAAATTTTAATTTTGCAGAGGAACAACCGAGAGGAGCGACCAGCTCTACTCTAGCTCCTTTATTCAAAGAACCTTCTGTCCAAGTACAAGAAAATGAACGTCCCGCCGCTTCATCGTCAACAGGAGTAGTTGCTACTCCTGGTGCTTTGGCTACCAATCAGTTTGTCATAAAATCATTTACCAAGTTCTTCTTTGATTCATTGGACCTTTAATAAGTAGAGTGATGGAGAAAGAAGAGGCCGATTTCTCCACGGTTAGAGGTCCAACCTCTTATTTGGTAAATGCCATCCGCGATCAGGGTGATGAGCCTCAGGCCACTTTTCTTGAACATATATTAAATGAGCTGGAGACCTCAATAAATAGCTACAAAGAGCTAAACAAAGGAGAAGTGGAACTTTTAGTACAAGCTGAGTTTGAACGAATGTCACAAGAGGCTGCAATTGAGAAAGTTAACTTCCAAATTCTCTTGGATACTTTCGCCGCCAAGTCTGCTGAGTACAATTCCAAGGTGGAAACAGTGACCTCTTTTGCTGAAAGAAAAGAATAGAGAATTGCTGAATTGAAAGCAGAAATTGCCCGTCTTCAGGGAGAACTGGAAGATGAGGTCACCGAACATCAAATTGTAATTCAACAACTCGGTGCTCTAACCCAAGAAAGGGACGAAGAAGCCAGGAAGAGAGTGATGGAATCCCGCGAAGAGCGACTGCAGACTCTGAAGCAACAGATTGCCAATCTGATGACACCTCCAGCTAAGTAGAAAAATATCTTGTATCTTCTTGTTTTACAATATGAATCTTTGTAATGTCTTAAATTTTGATCAATAAAAGACAACTTTTTGGGGTTCTATTATTTATTGCATATCTTATTCATATACAAATAATATAGATAGAAAATATATTCATAGGTACAGGACATGATATATTTCTTGATTCCAGAAAATAATCATATTCAAGTATATCTGCTCAGAGGTAATATGGATGTGGCAAATATAATTTATTGAATATTATTATTTCAATAGACAACTTAATCAAGAATGATAAGTTGCTGATGTGGATAAATGAACAAAATGAATCGTCAAAATGTGTGAACGAAGTGAATCGTCAGGATGAACGGATGAACCGTCAAATTAGTGGAATGAACGAACGAATCGTCAGATTGATTGAATGAACGGGTGAACCGTCGGATGAATATGATGAATGAATGGGTAAACCGTCGAATAATTGTGGATGGCATGAACGGGTAAACCGTCAGATAGATATGTGAACGAATGAACCGTCAGATAATATACGGGTGAAATGGTGATGAAATGAACGGGTGAACCGTCAGATGAATTGAATGAACGGGTGAACCGTTGGATAATGAACGGACGAACCGTCGAAATGAATGTGTCGCTTCGTTATTTTTAAGAAGTTCCGCCTATAAATAGAACAGAAATTTGGAAGAAATAAACACTGCCACTTTTCATCATAAAAATGTCGTCTGGCGATGCATCCAAGAAGGCTGAGATCGTCCCGAAGGTTGAAGTGGGTACTGAAGAACATTCAGACAAGCCGGCTCAGCAGATGATAGCGGGCGAAGGTTCGTCTGCACCTAAACTACCAAGGGACATCCTGGATTTCCTGCTTGAACCTGGGACGACAAAAAGAAGAAGAAGCCATGAGGATGGCTGCCTGCAAATTCCTGTGGGTTCCAGCAAAGATGTTCTTGGCTCTTTTGCCGATTGTGTCTTTGATAAGGACAGCAGTGGTCCGTGTCCCAATGTCGAGAAGGATGATAGTGACCTTCCTTGATATCATGTAACATTATTTATGATGTAATAAAAATCAAACTTTATTTATGAACTGTCTGATCATATTTACATAAAATCTATGTTACATTTATACATAGTATTTCTTGAGGAATTTGCCATTGATAGGCATCATAGCAACTCGACCATCTAACTCTGAAAGTTGATAGGCTCTAT
The DNA here is from genome assembly GCA_029216955.1 of Iris pallida. Lineage (NCBI taxonomy): Eukaryota > Viridiplantae > Streptophyta > Magnoliopsida > Asparagales > Iridaceae > Iris > Iris pallida. Next base: position 1,357,647 of record JANAVB010009197.1, read on the forward strand.
TTGAGAAGACTTTCCTGATAATGTAAGGCCCTTCCCACTTCGCATCGAACTTGCCTTTGCTTAAGTGAGTCATAGTTATAGGACGTCTGACTGTTAGAACAAGCTCTCCTTTCTGAAAGGCTCTGACTTTAACTTTGCGGTTGAAAGTCTTCGAGATACGGGCTTGATATAACTCAATATGCTGTTGAGCCAATAGCCGCTTCTCATCGAGCGCTTCTAACTCTTGAAGTCGAAGAAGATCGTTGTTCTCTGTCGTGAGCTCGTTGGCGATAGAAATCCTCAAGGACAGAATTTGGAGTTCCAGAGGCAGAACTGCTTCACAGTCGTACACCAAAGAAAATGGTGTACAGCCTGTAGGGTTACGGACCGTAGTTCGATAGGCCCAAAGACATTCTCCAAGCTTTTTACTCCAGTTTCGTTTGTTAGTGGACACAAACTTTTTGAGGAGCTTGATGATAGTCTTGTTGAAAGCTTCAGCTAAGCCATTAGCAGCAGGATTGTAGGCTGTCGAGACGACATTATCAATCCGGTGATCATCACAGAACCTTGTGAACTTTTGACTGATGAACTGAGGTCCGTTGTCGTGGATGATTCTTCGAGATATATCCAATCGATAGATGACATGGTGTTTGATGAAGTTGATGACGCTGCCGGTCTTGACTTCAGCCAATGGTATAGCTTCGGCCCACTTGAAGAAGTAGTCGGTTATTGCCAATATGAACCGATGTCCGCTAGAAGAAGGAGGATTGATGGGACCTATGATGTCCATGCCCCAAGCTTCAAAAGGCCAAGAAGCGGCCGTCGGATGAAAGAATTCTGACGGTTGATGAATGAAATATGCGTGGATTTGACAAGCTCGACATTTTCTCGCATATTCGATGGCATCAGAAACCATAGAGGGCCAATAGTAACCCATACGTCGAATATGATCCTGTAGCTTAGGACCGGGTTGATGTGCTCCACAGACACCATCGTGAGCTTCACGCAATACTTGCTTTGCTTCATCACCAGCAAGACAGCGTAAGAGTAGGCCGTCATAAGTTCGCCGGTAGAGAGTCTTGGTGGTCTGATTGTAGTAGAATCGCAGAGACCATCGACGAATACTCGTAGCCTCCTTGGGATCTTCAGGAAGTATATCATGAACCACGAAGTCGATGAACGGAGTTCTCCAATCTTCATTGATAATATTGACTTCAGTAAGATTACTGAACTCAATATTACGATTATTTTCGATGCAGAACAATTCTCGATTAGAGATGACCACCACCTGTTGTCTTCTGATAGGGATGGCTAGGACTGCTGCAAGATTGGCCAAAGCATCTGCCTCAGTATTGCAAGCTCGGCGTACATATTCGATGAAGAAGGCTTTGAATGATGTAGCCATGTTGATTGCCGCTTCAAAGTAAGGCATTAGATCTTGATGGCGAACTTCATAACTTCCTCTAACTTGATTAACAACCAGCTTAGAATCACCATAGACTTCAAGATACTCGACGTTAAGTTGTTTGGCAAGCTGAAGACCGATGAGTAGAGCATTATACTCTGCTACGTTGTTAGAGCAAGGCTCATCTAAGGAGTAGGCTCTTTGGATAGCTGACCCGTCTGAAGAAACAAGGATAACTCCAACTCCTACGACAATGGCACCATTGGGTCCGATCCTGGATGCACCGTCAAAGAATAGACGCCAAGTAGGAAATTCTTCAGAGATTGTATTAGATTCCAATGTCTTGTCTGGAATTTCATCGTATAGCTTGAACGTCTCTGGAACAGGATGTGCTGCTAAGAAATCCGCCAATGCTTGACCTTTGACAGACTTTTGAGGAACATATACCATGTCATATTGGGTTAGCAGAATGGCCCATGTAGCCAGTCGAGAATTAAGTGTGCTAGGCTTCTTCATCAATACCCGAAGATGATTAACTCGGGATATGACATGAATAGTTTGGCCAATGATGTAATGTCGAGTCTTCTGAACAGCAAACATAAGAGCTAGACATTCTTTTTCGACCGGACTATAACGGTGTTCAGCACCAATCATAGTACGACTGAGGTAATAGATGGCTTATTCGTGGCCTTCTTTGTTCTTTTGGGCAAGTAAGGCGTCCAATGAATGATCCATAGCACGGACATACATTAAGAATGGTATGCCAGAGATTGGTAGCACCAAGACTGGTGGATTCATGAGATACCGCTTTATGTCATCAAATGCTCGTTGACATTCTTCGGTCCAAACGAAAGATACACCCTTCTTCATGAGTTGAGTGAATGGTCTGCAGCGTCCAGGCAGATTCGAAATGAATCTCCTGATGTACGCAAGTCGACCTCGGAATCCTTGTAGCTCTTTTAGGTTGCATGGAGGATGCATCTCTTGAATGGCTTTAATCTTCTCGGGATCCACGTGTATACCCTTAGAGGTAATGATGAAGCCGAGAAATTTTCCACTAGAGACACCCAAGAATGAATTGGTGGGATTCATTTTGAGTTTATGTTGGCGCATGAGATTGAAGATAGTTCTCAAGTCTTGGATGTGATCTTCCTTCAGACGACTTTTGACAGCAATGTCGTCAACGTAACATTCGACAGTCTTGTGCAGATGATCTCGAAAGATGGTACTTATAGCTCATTGGTATGTTGCACCAGCGTTCTTGAGACCAAATAGCATGACAGTATAGTAGTAGACTCCACGAGGAGTACGGAAAGAAGTATGTTTTTCATCTTCAGGATTCATCCGAATCTGATTGTATCCGGAGAATCCGTCCATGAAAGATATTCTTTCGAACCCACAGGTGTTGTCAATCATGATGTCCGTGATAGGGAGAGAAAATTCATCTTTTGGACATGCTTCATTAAGATTCCGGAAGTCAATACAGACTCGAACTTTGCCGGTTTTCTTTAGAATTGGGACAACATTAGCTACCCAATCAGGATGCTGTTCTTCTCGAATAAAGCTACAAGCGATGAGCTTCTTGACTTCATCATCGATTGCGTCCATCATTTCTAGCTTGAAACGTCGTTGTTGCTGTTTGACCGGTTTTGCATTCGGCAGGATGTTCGGTTTATGAGTAGCAACTTTGGGATCTAGACCTGGCATGTCTTCATAACTCCAGACAAAGACATCAATGTATTCTTTAATCAGAAGAATTAATTCCTGCTTATCTGCCTTTGGAAGGTTCTTGCTGATGAATATTGGACGAGGTAACCCGCTCTCTCCTACATCAACTTGAACTAATTGATCTTCGGTAGGAGGTTCCCTTTGTTCGAATCGGAGTTCCCATTGAGTATCCATCCGTTGAGTCCAAGGATCTGTTTTAGAACTTTCTTCAATATCCTCATCATAGCCTTCTGGAAGTTCGACGGAGACCATGTTAGAAGATACAGTCAGTCGACGAACTTGACCGATGCTGGTATCAGAATCCCATGATCTGGAATCAGAAGAGTTAGAGCGCTCCTCACTATCGGATTTAGAAGCTGCTGGGAATAATACCGGAGGAGAAGCATAACCCATCTTTTGGAACAGCCGTACGGATAGGAGTTTTTCTACCCTTACCATAGTTGAGGCTGCTTTTGAAGTCATAACCCATCTTTCGGATGATGTCTTTTGATTGTTGACTGGAACGACGGAGTTGAAGATGCCCCGTGTCGTTAATTTTGCTATCATCCGTATAACTGAATTGTTGTTCCGGTCCTTTACTAAAAAGTATTGGACTCTCGTCTTTCTTACGAGCAGGAACAATACGATAGGAATCTTTTGGGTGTTCAAGTGAGACTTCTGTTTGAAGAGATTGTACAACTCCTATTGTAAATGACTGATAGCTATCTAACATATCCAAATAGCACTTAGCATGATAAACGACATCAGTATACTGGAAAGTAGATACTTTTTCATTGATTTGTACATTCTTATTTACAGCAGGACCATTAGCCTTAGCAGGCTTGGTCAGATTGATTATAAGAGGGGAAGAAGAAGAACGTGGAGGAGGATTGGCTTTGTTACGACGGAGGTCGATAACAAGCGGCTCAGAGGAGGTGAGCTCCCTTTTGTCCTTGTTATGAGATAAATCTATAACAAGTGGCTCAGAAGAGGTGACCTGTCTTTTTTCCTTGTTACGACGTAAGTCGATAACAAGTGGCTCAGAAGAGGTGAGCTCCCTTTGATCCTGATCATCATCAGTAGATTGCTTCTGGACTGGCAAGTGAATAACCAGTGGTTTGGAGGATTGAGGACGAGAAACACGCCCTTTGACAGGAATGATAAGGGTATCATTGGGCACTGTTTCTTGCTCTTCTTCAGTATCCAGAGATAGGACAACCTTTATGAATTCGTCTTTGTACATACGAGCATCGTTGCAGTATGCTTCGACGCCTTTGAAAGGATAGAGATCAGCAACCTTTTTTTGCACCTCTTCATTGTCATCAACATATTTAAAATATTGATGGAGAGTCGAAGGAACAATGTTATGCTCGTGCAGAAATGGTCTTCCCAGCAAAGCATTGTAGGAACAACCATGATTGTCGATGATGTAGAAGGTAACCTTTATGCGAAGATTGCCTATTTGAAGTTTTAGGCGAATCTTGCCCAGAGGTTCACTCCTTCCCTGGTTGAACCCAAGAATAGTAGTGATTGTACTGGAAAGACTATGCACTAGGATCTTCAGCGCATCCAATATTGTCTTCGGCATGATACTGAGAGCAGACCCTGGATCTATTAGGATACGATCGACTTTCATCGAGTCGACGTATCCAGTATAGTAGAGAGGACGGTCATACCTGTTGTCTTCCATCAACATGTCATCCTGTGTGAAAGTTATGTTTGGAATTAACTCCAACACACTATGACAATGGAGGCAAGAGACTGGTTCTGCTTCCGGCTTCTTAAGCAGGGCTAGACAAGTTTCTGCTTGCATGAGAGCCTCGCTCAGAGTTTCCCGAGTCTCTTTGGAAAGGCGCAAGAGCTCGAAGATGGACAGCCGGGCCGGTGTATTAGCCAACTGAACTAAGATGTCAAAATTGTAAGGCTTTTCAAGTCTGGAGGGAGATGACTTCTTCAAAGGTTTGTCGAAGCGTATTTGCTGTTTGCCTTTGTCGGCTACCGTCGGCTTGGAAGGAATGGACACTACAACCGGTGAGGATGCAATAGGAATTTCCTCAGTGGAATCAAGCTGCACTGGAGCAGGCTTAGAAGAAGAAGAAGCAGGATTCTCTCGGGTTTCGGGGTAATCCTTTAGATAGGCTTTCCCTGATCTGGTGCCCAACAGGATTTCTTCATCAACTATGGGGTCAAAAGACACCATATTGCAAATCTTTGTCTTGCCTTTGGAACGGTCTTTCTTCTTGGAGGAAGAGAGAACTTTGAACTCTGAAGCAAGATCCGGATGAATCTACATAATTTCGCCATTGTCAAGAGACAAGGGGACGAGACCTTCATTTCGTGGAGGAGAAAGATTCTCGATCTCGAGAGTAGCTTTGGGGATAGGAGTGACACCATGCTGCACCATCTGGGGTAGGAAATCACCAAATTGAACTGAGACCATGTTTGCAGTAACAGTATTCTTGCCTTGCTGTAGAGTGACAACACCGACATTGAACAGTTCTTGGATTTTGCCTTTGAGCACAAAACATGCTCGAGTAGGATGTCCGATGAACCTATGATAGACGCAGTATTTGGGATGATCAGTCTTACCGACTTTATCGGGCTTCTTCGGGTCTGGAAGTTGGAGCTTATTGCTTTTGATTAAGCAATCAAAAATGCTCACTGTGTTATTCTCGTCAAAAGAGTACTCCACTTTTGGACGAGGTTTCCTTGGTGGAGGTACTAAAGGGGTAGAAGTTGATGTAGGTGGAGCTACGTTGACCGCTAAAGATTCTTTGTTCTTATTCAAGTTAATGTTCAAAGTTTCTTTTCCCTTGCGGTTGTTCTGGCGATTGCCACCACCTGATGTCTGGTGTTCATCCCGGTCGGGGTTAGACATTTGTACCCCTAGTTGCTTGAATTTGTCAGCGCTAACTTCAGCTGCTTTAGCGTTGACAATGAAAGATGGCCAGTCTTGGAAATGAGGAGATCCTGTCCATATGCTAATGATAGGCAATAGATTTGCCTTGCAGGTGTCTATGGTGACAGCAGCCGGAGTTCCAGGAGGCATTTTTAAAGCTTTTCGGCGGAACCTTTCAATGAAACTCTCAGCAGTTTTATTGTGTCTTTGCTTAATTTTGTTGAGGGCTGACATAGTTATGTCATTGATCCCTTCACAGAATCGTTCCATGAAAATTTGCTTTAGGCCAGATAAGGAGGTGATACAACCATCGGGCAAACTTCTATACCAATCGTATGCTATGCCAGCTAAACAGCCAACGAATACTCTGGTAAGAAGAGCGTCATTTGGTTGAAGTTGGACAGTCATAACCTCAAAGTGGTTAATGAACTGACTGGGAGAAGTGCTGCCATCAAACAGCGAGATTGTTGAGATTTTGTACTTCAGAGGAAATGGAACTTTCTTCCATTCAAATGGGTAAGGTTGCTTAATCCCCAACCTTTGTAAGTTGTCCTTCTCCTTGAAAGCTTCGAATTGAGTGCGCAGGAGCTTGACAGCTTTTTTGGCATCTTCCACTGGTGTAGAAGGAGCAGGTTGAATCACAGTATTGGGAGGAGGAACCGCGTGATAAGCACTACCCCTAGCACCTGACTGACTGTGTGTAGGTTGGATTTGTACAGGAGGTACTTGAGTATGTGCTACCCCCAGTCCAACATTGACAGGCACCGACGATGCTATGATTTTAGGATTTGTAGGTGGTACGATCGGTGGTACCGTATGCTGGGCCACAATGATGGAATGCATACTTGCGACCATCTCGGCCATAGTTTTCAGCTTGTCTTCTAGTGCAGAAATTCGTTGTTCTTGACTAGCTGAACTGGAAGCATCTGGGTCTTCATTGACAACATAAGCTGTCACTTCTCTTGGTACAGTGGAGGACACTGTCTATTCTGAGCTTTTACTGTATGCATCATAGTCGGAGAAAGAATCATCTCCTGAGTGAGAAAGAGGAAGATGACTAGAAGGATCTTGAAGATTCCTTTGACCGATTGTGTCTCGGCTTCGGGATCTGGTATGTTGGAATACTCCTTCAGAGGATTCTTGGAGTAGATCCAAATATCGCTGGCTTGGTCTGCGAGGTTTCCCGTGCTTGGAGCACTTCCTACCCCCAGTGTCTCTGAAAGTCATGTTGACGGAGGCGTATAAAACCTCGTCTTCATCTTCTAACATAGGTTCAGTGTTAGAAAAGTTCAGACGATCGAAGACAGATCGTCTTATTGTTTGATAACAATACTTGATGACAACTTTGTAGTTACAGTGATGTCCAAGTGGTGGCACTGGGGATGTTGGGATAATGTGCCATTTTTGCTTGAGGTGTTCTCGGAGATCAGGAACAGCAACGGGAGGAGCAAAAGTTCGAGGGACATGCTCTTTGACAATATTCGGAACATGGTTCCGGTTCTTCAAATATTTTGTCCCCTGAGTGTACAAGAAAGTACTCATTTCATTGGCATAAGTGTCCGAATTCTTGATCCTGGAAGTTTGCTTCTGATACTGGTTGGTCTTCGACATTGGTTGTTTGCGTTTCACCAAAATTGGTCTGTTGAGATAAGTTCTTAAGTCAGCAAACTCACCCCCAGGGATTTCTGTTTTGTAACACCCAGTTTTCCAAATGAAGGTAATTTTAAAATTTTGAAATTGTAATTATTATTTATTTATATTTATTTCATATTATGATTTTTGGTGATTTTTAATTAATTTTTAAACTATTTAAAATCATGACTTGTGATTTTTGTGTCTAGCTAGTGTAACCATAGAGACAGCTTGACCTAGAGCCTGGCCATGAGATTAGGGTATTTCATTTATCATTTTAGCCTAGAGGGTATTTTTGTCACTTTTGAATTATTAGAATTTAATATATTTTATTAGGAATTTAAATGATTTATTGTGAATGATTTGATTTAAATATTATTTTAACTAATTTTCATGTGGTCTAAATTAGCCTAACCTGGATTGATCTAACCTAGATTAGTCCTAGTTAGTCATGGTTAGACTAAGTTAGATTGAGATTGGTCATGGTTAGTCATGGCTAGTCATGATTTGTGATTTGATTAGTTATTAGTCATATTGATTAGTTAAGACTAGTGATAGGCTACCTAGGTTTCATCTAGCCATTGAATTATCTAGAATGATAGAGAACCCTTAGATCAACCCTAGCCCTAGATTTTAGGGCAGCCATCTTGGGATTTTTCCCTATTTAATCCCTCCCAAATCCTTGCCTCCTTGTTCATTCTCTCCCTCCTCAAGAACAAGGTGAGCTCAACTTCCTTTTTCCATAACTTCTCCATTCCTCATACTTTTTCAACCAAACTTCTTGCATTGTGACCTAACCACCACCCTCTTGCTGTCCATGGAGGTAGAGTGCAGATTTGGGAAATCTACAGTGCTCGAGCTACAGTAGAAGAGGACTGCACTTGACAGTTTTTTTGAGCTCGAGACACCCATTGGTAATTCCTTCATCCTCCATTTAAACTATTAGTTTATTATCATGGATGCATAGCCCTAGGTCCCCTCTAGCCTCGGGTAGGAGCTGACCCCAATTTGTGCCGGATACGTGTCCGTATCAGACACGTATCAATAGGATTACCTAGGTGTTCGACCTAATGCCTCAATAGGTTTTCCTTTGCTATTTCTGATTGTGTTTGAATAGATAATTGATTTTTTGTGTCGCTTTCACGATTCTTATGTTCTGAACACGTTTCTGTGTCGTGTCGTGTCCAAACGATGGCGTGGACACAGCCTCGCGTGCGGCTAGGGTTTCCCCTGCTGCTCGTGGCCTCGTGCTCAGTGCACAGGCCACGTGGCGGGCCGTGCTTGGACTGAGAGGAGGGGGCAGTGTCTGCGAACCTGTCCCCCAAGCCTCGTGTCCAGCAGCGTCGTATCGGACATGCCAAGACTCGTGCACTGGACCTACACGCGCGCACGTTCAGTCTGAAACGCACTGATACGCGAGTCGTGTCCACTCTGGACACGACGTGGTCGTGTCGTGTTGGGTCCTATGTGTAGCCTGACACGTGGGCATGACCACGAGACCTCGCGTGTCGTATGTCGTATCCTACAGACACGTGCACGTGTGCACGACACTGTGCAACACTGGGTGCACCCCACATGTTTGCAACGTGTTGGACACGCCTGTGTCGTATTTCCTGGACACATGAGGACACTCAAGACACGTGTACACATGCTACACTATTTAACAACCATTGTTTGTGATTTTTATGACAGAATTTAGGGTCGAATCATTGATTCCTATTTTGGACTGATACCCTCTTAACTGAACTGTTTTGTTCCTGAGTTTAAATTGTAAATTACCTATTTTGAATGCTGTTAAATGGTCAATCTAGACTCCCACATATTGCTAGCTCATGGTAGCTTAATGTTTACATTTGAATTTGGCTTTTGGTTTGTGAATGTGAATTAGACATTGTGTTGGATTGAAATTTGTTAATAACTGAGATTTAGTTTCCTGTTCTTTTTAAACTGATATGAATGAGCTTTTAATAATGTTTCCTGTCACAGTTTCTATTTCCATAAACCTGAGATTAGGTTCTAGCCTTCACTGTTTTTCCAGAGTGAATAGGCATTCCCTGATTCCTGTAAAAACCTGAGGTTCATTTTTACTTAACTGCAGACTAAATGGTTCCTAAAACCTGAGACTATTTTTCCAGATTTCCTAAGTTATCACACCATTCACTGATTTTAAAATCATTCCTGAGATTGAATGGCCATTCATGTTGATATTTGAATTGGTTGATATGGTGGTTTGTGTTAATTGATTCTCGTGTTAGTTCACTGTCATTGATTCCTTTTCGTGGGCTGATTTCGAATTGGGTTAGAATGATAAAATGTTAATTGTCAATACAAATACATGTATAGCTTACTGATTTTGTTTTCAATATTAACTGTCACATTGATCTAAGCACCCTCATTCACACTTGATAACAATATAGAGAGGTACTGTCACATAAACCTAAAATTTATATATAGTTGCACATATTGATCCGTTCACTATTTACCTGTTATTAACTGAGATTTTGTACACAGGTTCTAAATCGCTGTCTTCCTAATTACTCTATACTGTTAGCTTCATTGACACTTCCATTGCCTAACACTCCCATGTATCCATGCTAACACACACGTACAGGGAAAACATGAGAACTGAGTTCCTATATTTAAATCTGAACCTGGGGGTTTATTTTCAGGTTGTTTAAACTTGTTGAGTTGATTTGGGTTTCATGATTGTCCTTGAATTGGGTTCAAGGACTGAAAACTGAGATTTCATTTCCTATAAGTTCCTGAGAAGTATGTTTATGATTTCTGAGATTGGCAATTGCAATAACTGAGATTTGTTTAATTCAAAACTGAGGTTTGGATTCTTGATTTGATTTCAATTTGGTTTGAGTCTCATTTCCAATAGGTTGTTATATATATACAAATCTGAGATTTACTCTTAGTTCCTCACAGGCCTACATATTCCTGAAACCAAATGCCTGAGACACATTACACTGTCTTTTGAACACAGGTCTCACATGTAACACACTGGAAATCGAATTCCTGAGTCACTCTGAGTTATTTTCAGTTCTTTACATGTTAAATTATTAGTTTAACAAATGTTTTTAAATGCTAACTGTTATCTAAATATTAGCTGCCATCTCCCACTGCATCTACCCCATATAATGTCACTAAACACATTACCTTGCCTGCATAATACATGGACTGACACTTAAACACACACACACAGGAGAACCTATGCACACCATGAACTGAAATCTAAGAGTTCCCTTCTTATTCAAATCTGTGAGCTGGATTGATAAAACTCATTGAACCTGGGTTGGATGTTAATGTAATTGAATTTAAGTTGTGTGTAAATATATGTAGTGGTTGTTTATTTCTTTGGTTGAACTAGTCACTGGACTGTCTATCTCTCTTGTGTGAGACTGAAATCCTGAGAACCCTTAGTGATGACCTGAGAATTTTGTGCTTAATTGAGTTAGTTTCAATAGGATTTACGATTTGTGGTAAGGTAGTTCTTGTATTTGCATTGGTTTCAGTCTTCCTGTGTACACACACATATTTGTGAAGCATATTGACACCCATTATGTTAACACACACATTCATTTACCAAACACACTCTATCCTAAACTCCCTGTCACACAGGTTCCCTCATACACTCACACACATGTATACAAATACAGACAATACACAGGCCACTCTCTTAGGATATCCTGTCATTGAAATCATGGCACACATATTTAGTCCACTGTTCACTCTCACACACACTAAGCACATAACTCTCTAGCCTAACACACACACACACTTGAGCACTAGTGTTTTCCCTACATATTTATATATATATGTACATATACATGTATATATATATGAGGTGTGTATTCACATTTGTATCCTATTTTATGTGTGTACTATATATATATTTGACATATAATGTATGTGTGATATAGATAGTGTAGCCTATGCTTTCTATTTCACTACCATGTTCACACACATAGACCCTTGCATGCTAACTTCCCTCTCTCTATTTACATAATGTAGATGTAATGTTGTATATATATGTAATCCTATACATATATAAGGCCATATATATATATATATATATATATATATATATATATATATATATATATATATATATATATATATATATATATATATGAATTCATTATCAATAGCTAGATATAATGTGCCTTGGTGTGATGGCTAGTGTTGGCTTGTATAGCCTTGTGATTGGTGTGTGATTGCTAGAATAGGCTTGGTTAGGCCTAGTGAGACTTATTAGACTTGATTGGGCTAGGACTTGACCTAGTTGACCTAGTTTGACTAGTCTAGTTGACTAGAGTTGACCGAGAGTTGACTTTGGTCTAGTTTGACCTAGACAGCATGCAGATGCATTGTAGATTACTATTATCATCCCCTGTATACATCTTGACTTGTGTTGCTCTAACTAGGAGTCAGGTATCTCATCTCGGACAGTACATTTACTTCAGACATTCAGATACGAGGCGAGTATATTCTCTGACCATTTCATACTTGTCTGGATTTATATTCTTACTCTAGATTACTGTACTTGATGCTGACACGATCATTATCACGGATTGGTACTATACGGATCTTCTTCTGAGATGTTATCTCCTTGTATTCACTAAATACATATTGTGATGTGCGTTTCACTTACATATTGTATTTATTGAATACCTTTATCATTGTACACTCATTGTGCATATTGTACTCTCATTATCACATTGAGCCATTGTACAAGCCATTGTACAAGCCATTGTATAAGGTAACGTAACTGAATTGGATCCTTGTGTATTGATTGGGGAGGGAGAGTAGAAGTGGTTATGTGATCAATCCTATTATATAAGAAATTGTATATGTCCATTGTACACTCACGTACAAAGGAGTCCCATTTTATGTTACAACCTAACCCGTTTACATAACCATATTGTACTCTAAATCACAGTAGGCTTACAGTTCTTACTTATCATATTTAGATATTTCCTGTTATCAAATCTCTACTGTTTTTTATATACTTCTTTCTTTCAGCATTTCATGTACCTTACTCTAGTGCATGTTTTATATTTTCTAACATGATATGAACTGCGTGAGATGTGTTTGTGCTCGCTCCCGTCCTGATGGACCTGTTGAAAATTTTACAGAGGATGATGAGGAACCCTGCACCCTTACTTGGAGCTTGCCTAGTTGACACTCGCAACCTGGACCCCTGGGGAGGTTCAGGCAGCTGCTCAGGATGATACCTTGTATAGTGTAGATAGCTTAGACCGTTCCTTCTTTTCATGTTTAGCTGTTGTCTTGGTTTCATAGTTGTATATTGTAGAGGTGTTGAGACTTGTACTTCTTTTCTGTTGTACCTCAGTTGAGGATTCTCTTATCTATTTTATCGTGCCATATTCTATCTCTAGATTATGATTGAGTTGTAACTCTGTGTTGGCCTCCTTATAGAGAGTATCCATATTATGTTAGTTATAGTTTATGACCTAGAACAGCGTTCTACCGCCGACACTGCGGCGTAGGCTGGGCACTGTTACGTTATCGTACCCTCACAGTGAGTGCAGGTCGTGACACGTTTTTAGTGGTGGCCCATGCAGGTCGAGTTTATGTAGTGGTATTCGAACTAGAGTATCACTACAGCCTGCAGTAGGATTAGAATATTTTTTTTTGAGGTACTCAATCACATTAGGAAAAACTCTTTATCAGATCCTTTTTCTAAATTGCTGCTTGTTGTTTCCCTTGGATATAAACTGATCTCCTTTGAATTTTTGCTTCATTCTCAGAAATTGTTTCTTGTTTTGATTTGTCTTCATGATGGTTATGAAGACATGATCTCATCGTTTCGGTTCGGGGGATACTATCGAGAGGCTGGCCACCCCTCGTTCTGTTCATCAGGGCCTCGAGACCGCAGCTCCTGTTGTGCCAACTCAGGTTGACGTTTCTGCTACATTGGAGGTGCACCTCTATCTGTACAGAGATTTTCTCCCAACATTTCTGATTTCTCTCAGCAGCGGTGATTCATGCAGCATCAGCAGCAGACCAGGGGAAACCCGCAGGGCGAGCTATCGTCAGGACAGTCGAGGATGCACAGACCGTTGGAGATCTTGCTGCAAGTTCCGTTCTTCTCAATTCTATTCCCAAAATTGTCTTTTATAACTACCTTGAAATCCGATTCCATCTGTTCCTTGCTGATTGATTAATTTAGTCATGTTGTTCTTTTGTTATGTTTGTTTTTTTCTGAGAAAATCATATGGGCTAGGTCACCTAAATTATGGGATCTAGAATCTTCGATAGTCGTGATAGTTGGCATAGTGAGGACACGTAGTCAGACTTTGGATGTATTTCTCGGGTATGAGAATTTAAGGTTTTTGCCGTCGCATGCGACAATACGAAAATTTTAAATACCATAAACCTAGAGGTACGTACCTTAGTCAAGGACTCTGTGATTATCGTAGCCCTGCTCACTAGCACGACGAAGATTCTGAGTATCATGATTTTGGACAGACGCATATGACTATCTGACGGTATGATTGAGACTTTGATTGTGGGATGTTTGACCTAGAAGGACTACTACCATTTTAATTTCGAGGACGAAATTTTTATAAGGTGGGTAGGATTGTAACACCCAGTTTTCCAAATGAGGGTAATTTTGAAATTTTGAAATTATAATTATTATTTATTGATATTTATTTCATATTATGATTTTTGGTGATTTTTAATTAATTTTTAAACTGTTTAAAATCATGACTTGTGATTTTTGTGTCTAGCTAGTGTAACCATAGAGACAGCTTGACCTAGAGCCTGGCCATGAGATTAGGGTGTTTCATTTATCATTTTAGCCTAGAGGGTATTTTTGTCACTTTTGAATTATTAGAATTTAATATATTTTATTAGGAATTTAAATGATTTATTGTGAATGATTTGATTTAAATATTATTTTAACTAATTTTCATGTGGTCTAGATTAGCCTAACCTGGATTGACCTAACCTAGATTAGTCCTAGTTAGTCATGGTTAGACTAAGTTAGATTGAGATTGGTCATGGTTAGTCATGGATAGTCATGATTTGTGATTTGATTAGTTATTAGTCATATTGATTAGTTAAGACTAGTGATAGGCTACCTAGGTTTCATCTAGCCATTGAATTGTCTAGAATGATGGAGAACCCTTAGATCAACCCTAGCCCTAGATTTTAGGGCAGCCACCTTGAGATTTTTCCCTATTTAATCCCTCCCAAATCCTAGCCTCCTTGTTCATTCTCTCCCTCCTCAAGAACAAGGTGAGCTCAACTTCCTTTTTCCATAACTTCTCCATTCCTCATCCTTTTTTAACCAAACTTCTTGCATTGTGACCTAACCACCACCCTCTTGCTGTCCATGGAGGTAGAGTGGAGATTTGGGAAATCTACAGTGCTCGAGCTACAGTAGAAGAGGACTGCACTTGACAGTTTTTTTGAGCTCGAGACACCCATTGGTAATTCCTTCATCCTCCTTTTAAACTATTGGTTTATCATCATGGATGCATAGCCCTAGGTCCTCTCTAGCCTCGGGTAGGAGCTGACCCCAATTTGTGTCGGATACGTGTCCGTATCAGACACGTATCAATAGGATTACCTAGGTGTTCGACCTAATGCCTCAATAGGTTTTCCTTTGCTATTTTTCGATTGTGTTTGAATAAATAATTGAGTTTTTGTGTCGCTTACACGATTCTTATGTTCTGAACACGTTTCTGTGTCGTGTCGTATCCGAACGATAGCATGGACACAGCCTCGCGCGCGGCTAGGGTTTCCCCTGCTGCTCGTGGCCTCGTGCTCAGTGCACAGGCCACGTGGCGGGCCGTGCTTGGACTGAGAGGAGGGGGCAGTGTCTGTAAACCTGTCCCCCAAGCCTCGTGTCCAGCAGCGTCGTGTCGGACACGCCAGGACTCGTGCACTGGACCTACACGCGCACGCGTTCAGTCTGAAATGCCACTGATACGCGAGTCGAGTCCACTCTGGACACGACGTGTTCGTATCGTGTTGGGTCCTATGTGTAGCCTGACATGTGGGCTACATGTGGGCATGACCACGAGACCTCACGTGTCGTGTGTCGTATCCTACAGACACGTGCACGTGTGCACGATACTGTGCAACACTGGGTGCACCCCACGTGTTTGTAACGTGTTGGACACGCCTGTGTCGTATTTCCTGGACACATGAGGACACTCAAGACACGTGTACACATGCTACACTATTTAACAACCATTGTTTATGATTTTTGTGACAGAATTTAGGGTCGAATCATTGATTCCTATTTTGGACTGATACCCTCTTAACTGAACTGTTTTGTTCCTGAGTTTAAATTGTAAATTACATATTTTGAATGTTGTTAAATGGTCAATCTAGACTCCCACATATTGCTAGCTCATGGTAGCTTAATGTTTACATTTGAATTTGGCTTTTGGTTTGTGAATGTGAATTAGACATTGTGTTGGATTGAAATTTGTTAATAACTGAGATTTAGTTTCCTGTTCTTTTTAAACTGATATGAATGAGCTTTTAATAATGTTTCCTGTCACAGTTTCTATTTCCATAAACTTGAGATTAGGTTCTAGCCTTCACTGTTTTTCCAGAGTGAATCGGCATTCCCTGATTCCTGTAAAAACCTGAGGTTCATTTTTACTTAACTGTAGACTAAATGGTTCCTAAAACCGGAGACTATTTTTCCAGATTTCCTAAGTTATCACACCATTCACTGATTTTGAAATCATTCCTGATATTGAATGGCCATTCATGTTGATATTTGAATTGGTTGATATAGTGGTTTGGGTTAATTGATTCTCGTGTTAGTTCACTGTCATTGATTCCTTTTCGTGGGCTGATTTCGAATTGGGTTAGAGTGATGAAATGTTAACTGTCAATACAAATACATGTATAGCTTACTGATTTTGTTTTCAATATTAACTGTCACATTGATCTAAGCACCCTCATTCACACTTGATAACAATGTAGAGAGGTACTGTCACATAAACCTAAAATTTACATATAGTTGCACATATTGATCCGTTCACTATTTACCTGTTATTAACTGAGATTTTGTACACAGGTTCTAAATCACTGTCTTCCTAATTACTCTATATTGTTAGCTTTATTGACACTGCCATTGCCTAACACTCCCATGTATCCATGCTAACACACACGCACAGGGAAAACCTGAGAACTTAGTTCCTATATGTAAATCTGAACCTGGGGGTTTATTTTCAGGTTGTTTAAACTTGTTGAGTTGATTTGGGTTTCATGATTGTCCTTGAATTGGGTTCAAGGACTGAAAACTGAGATTTCATTTCCTATAAGTTCCTGAGAAGTATGTTTATGATTTCTGAGATTGGCAATTGCAATAACTGAGATTTGTTTAATTCAAAACTGAGGTTTGGATTCTTGATTTGATTTCAATTTGGTTTGAGTCTCATTTCCAATAGGTTGTTATATATATACAAATCTGAGATTTACTCCTAGTTCCTCACAGGCCTACATATTCCTGAAACCAAATGCCTGAGACACATTATACTGTCTTTTGAACACATGCCTCACATGTAACACACTGGAAATCGAATTCCTGAGTCACACTGAGTTATTTTTAGTTCCTTACATGTTAAATTGTTAGTTTAACAAATGTTTTTAACTGCTAACTGTTATCTAAATGTTAGCTGCCATCTCCCACTGCATCTACCCCATATAATGTCACTAAACACATTACCTTGCCTGCATAATACATGGACTGACACTTAAACACACACACACAGGAGAACCTATGCACACCATGAACTGAAATCTAAGAGTTCCCTTCTTATTCAAATCTATGAGCTGGATTGATAAAACTCATTGAACCTGGGTTGGATGTTAATGTAATTGAATTTAAGTTGTGTGTAAATATATGTAGTGGTTGTTTATTTCTTTGGTTGAACTAGTCACTGGACTGTCTATCTCTCTTTTGTGAGACTGAAATCCTGAGAACCCTTAGTGATGACCTGAGAATTTTGTGCTTAATTGAGTTAGTTTCAATAGGATTTACGATTTGTGGTAAGGTAGTTCTTGTATTTGCATTGGTTTCAGTCTTCCTGTGTACACACACATATTTGTGAAGCACATTGACACCCATTATATTAACACACACATTCATTTACCAAACACACTCTATCCTAAACTCCCTGTCACACAGGTTCCCTCATACACTCACACACATGTATACAAATATAGACACTACACAGGCCACTCTCTTAGGATATCCTGTCACTGAAATCATGGCACACACATTTAGTCCACTGTTCACTCTCACACACACTAAGCACATAACTCTCTAGCCTAACACACACACACTTGAGCACTAGTTTTTCCCTACATATTTATATATATGTACATATACATGTATATATATATGAGGTGTGTATTCACATTTGTATCCTATTTTATGTGTGTACTATATATATATTTGACATATAATGTATGTGTGATATAGTTAGTGTAGCCTATGCTTTCTATTTCACCACCATGTTCACACACATAGACCCTTGCATGCTAACTTCCCTCTCTCTATTTACATAATGTAGATGTAATGTTGTATATATATGTAATCCTATACATATATATATATATGAATTCATTATCAATAGCTAGATATAATGTGCCTTGGTGTGATGGCTAGTGTTGGCTTGTATAGCCTTGTGATTGGTGTGTGATTGCTAGAATAGGCTTGGTTAGGCCTAGTGAGACTTATTAGACTTGATTGGGTTAGGACTTGACCTAGTTGACCTAGTTTGACTAGTCTAGTTGACTAGAGTTGACCGAGAGTTGACTTTGGTCTAGTTTGACCTAGACAGCATGCAGATGCATTGTAGATTACTATTATCATCCCATGTATACATCTTAACTTGTGTTGCTCTAACTAGGAGTCGGGTATCTCATCTCGGACAGTACCTTTACTTCAGACATTCAGATATGAGGCGAGTATATTCTCTGACCATTTTATACTTGTCTGGATTTATATTCTTACTCTAGATTACTGTACTTGATGCTGACACGATCATTATCACGGATTGGTACTATACGGATCTTCTTCTGAGATGTTATCTCCTTGTATTCACTAAATACATATTGTGATGTGCGTTTCACTTACATATTGTATTTATTGAATACCTTTATCATTGTACACTCATTGTGTATATTGTACTCTCATTATCACATTGAGCCATTGTACAAGCCATTGTACAAGCCATTGCATAAGGTAACGTAACTGAATTGGATCCTTGTGTATTGATTGGGGAGGGAGAGTAGAAGTGGTTATGTGATCAATCCTATTGTATAAGAAATTGTATATGTCCATTGTACACTCACGTACAAAAGAGTCCCATTTTATTGTACAACCTAACCCATTTACATAACCATATTGTACTCTAAATCACAGTAGGCTTACAGTTCTTACTTATCATATTTAGATATTTCCTGTTATCAAATTTCTACTGTTTTTCATATACTTCTTTCTTTCAGCGTTTCATGTACCTTACTCTATTGCATGCTTTATATTTTCTAACATGATATGAACTGCGTGAGATGTTTTGTGCTCGCTTCCGTCCTGACTGGACCTGTTGAAAATTTTACAAAGGATGATGAGGAACCCTGCACCCTTACTTGGAGCTTGCCTAGTTGACACTCGCGACCTGGACCCCTGGGGAGGTTCAGGCAGCTGCTCAGGATGATACCTTGTATAGTGTAGATAGCTTAGACTGTTCCTTCTTTTCATGTTTAGCTGTTGTCTTGGTTTCAAAGTTGTATATTGTAGAGGTGTTGAGACTTGTACTTCTTTTCTGTTGTACCTCAGTTGAGGATTCTCTCATCTATTTTATCGTGCCATATTCTATCTCTAGATTATGATTGAGTTGTACCTCTGTGTTGGCCTCCTCATGGAGAGTATCCATATTATGTTAGTTATAGTTCATGACCTAGAACAGCGTTCTACCGCCGATACTGCGGCGTAGGCTGGGCACTGTTACGTTCTCGTACCCTCACAGTGGGTACGGGTCGTGACATGTTTGAGACACCAGCAACTTTTCCTGTCTTGAGCGGGAGATCTGAAGAGTTGAGAGATCTTGGAACTCTGCTACCGGAGTAGGCAGAATACCTCTTTGATCAGTACACTTCCCTTTAGCAAGGATAGAAGAAGAATCCTTGTGAGAAAGGGTTCTTGTACTGACTGATGCCGGAGCACATTCAGTTTGATCTTCAACTGTAAAAATCGAAGAAGACTGAGAAAAGACCAAAGGGCCTTTTCCTTTGTTTTGTGAAGAAGGGTTAGCTAAAGAGCGTTTCCCTCTGTTGTCTTCCAAGTCATGGGACGAGGAAATTTGAGAAAAGACGAAAGGGCCTTTTCCTTTGTTCTGGAGAGGAGGAGGAATAGCCAAAAGACTACCCCCAGTGGATTGCGCAGGAGGAACTAGGTGTTTGAGAGGAGTAGAGCTTTTCTCCTTGTTGTGAGAAGAGGAGAGATTAGCCAAAGGGCTGTCTTTCCTGGATGGCGCAGACATGGTTTGCGCATGGGTTGATGGCACACTGGCAGATTGCGCATGAGGAATCTTGGCAGAATATCTTCTGGCATCAACCAGAGTGGTTTATGCAGTAGGAGCCTTGTTGCCAGAGTGCTTGAGTTGCACTCTGGTTACTGGAGTAGTGGACTGCGCAGGCAGAGTGACAGCCAACTGCGCCAGAGAAACAGGAGTTTTACACTTTGACAGAGCAGTATATGATGTAGTTTGTGTACTGGCAACAGCAAACTGCGCATGAGTGGCAGAGGAAGATTGTGCAACAGCAGAGACTTTAGACTGTACAACAGTCTTAGCAGCAGAGACAATAGACTGCGCAGCAATCTTGGTGGCAGGATCAACAGACTGCGCAGCAGTCTTTGGGATCCACACTGGGCGCACTTTACTTGTGGCAGAAGTTATCGCAGTACGAGGAGTGGTCCTGGAGTTGATCATGGCTTCGTAGGCCGTCTGGTTGACCTTCACAACCAGCGTCTTCTGCGTCTTTTCGATAGACGCAACGTCACATTGAGTTGTCACTTCCTCGTCAGGGGAGAAAGTCGTCCCCAGCAGAGTCGCCATTTTGTTTGCAAAAACAAAAGTATGAACTTTATTTCAACAAACTTTGTAAAGATTACAAGAATTCTGGGAAAGTACAACTATAGGAATCCAATCTAGAAGACGATTGCTTTATCCCTTGGACGATGTGAACTTTGAAGACGGTAGCCTCTGAATTAGAAGGCAAAAGCCTCGGAAGAATGCAACAGCACTTGGGCAAGAACTCCTGAACTCTTTGATATTTCTGAACTTTATGTCTGATTCCCTGGAATGAAGACTTGAAACTCTATCTATAGAGTTCTGGAAATAACTAACTTTTAGTTATTCTGAATGGCGTAAGTTGGATTGCGCATGCACTGGATTGCGCAGCATTAAACTGCGCAGGCAGTTGTCTGATCGTGGGCCAACTGTCTTGGACACATGGAATCATTTGATTGAAATACGCATGATCGTGCACAGACGGTTGCCACGTAGTGAGCAATTGATGGCATGAATGCCACGTGTACATTTATCAGTTTGTCATGGTGAAGTGCGCCACATGCATTGCGCTGACTTCGGATTACGCCAAGATGGATGGCGCTAGGATGGATGGCACTGCAGACAGATTGTGCTGCATGTACAACTGTCCTCGAGCGCTGTGCGACGCAATAAACGAACAGTCTCCTCGTTTTTTGTGCTGTCAGTTGTCAGAAGATTTGATTGTGTCAGGTAATGATGATATGGCCATGTCAGCTTGCGCACTTGAGAGTGTGCGCCGTCCAGTCTGCACAATCGGGATGATGTGCAATCTGACTTCTGCGCAATTCATTTAGAAGATGTATTTCTTGATTTTCATGACTTTGTTGAAGGGTGCAACTTGATTTTTTAGGACCTACAATGAAGCTTGCGCAATGTGATCTAGTTGATATCCAGAGAAGGGTGACGTGGCACGCAAGCCATTTACTTCGTAGAACATGTCCACGATATTGCTCAAGACCATGCGTATCTCACTTAAATGATGCCACGTGTCCATAGCAGTTAGTGTAACCGTTCGTACAAGTTGCTATATTGGGCCCCCGCGTAACCTGATGAAGCTCGCGCAAGGTGATCAAACAGTATTCAGAACAGGGTGACGGGGCACGCAAGCCACTAACTTCGCAGAACGTTCCCACTACACTGCCCACGACCACGCGTATCTCACTCAAACGATGCCATACGTCCACAGCAGTTGGTATAACCGCTCGTGCAAGTGAACAGGAGGCGCACAACCTGAAGTATGCGTAACCCAAAATAACTGCTAAACAGTTATTTCAAAGAACTCTATAAATAGAGTTTCAAATCAGTCTCAAAGTATCAGGAATAATCATAATCTCCTGCTAAAGTGCTGTTGCATCCTCCAGAGGCTCGTGTCTTCGATATAACTTCGTCCAAGGATAAAGTGGTCGTCTTCTGATCAGATTTCTATAGTTGTATTTCCCCAGAAATTAATTGTACTTTTTTGTACTCTTTCTTAGTTTGTAGAAATCTATCATCTTTTATTTTTGGCAAACAAAATGGCGACACTGCTGAGAAAGACTTTCTTCTCTGACGAAAAAGTGACAACTCAATGTGATACCGCGTCGATCAGCAAGACGCGGAAGACACTAGTCATTCAAGTCGACCAGACGGCCTACGGGACCATGATCAATGCTGGGGGTGCCAAGCGCACTACTTCAACTGCTAAGAGCAAGACGCGCACTGTCAAGACTCCTAAGTCCTTGATGGCACAACCTGCTACCTCTGCACAATTTGTGTCCATCACTGTCTTTGCGCAACCTAAGGAAAACAGCATTTTGGCTAACCCCTCCACTTTTTCGATTCTGAAATCGAAGGAGACTTCGTTTCGACACACTGTTATCCAAAACAAAGAAAAGTGCCCTTTGGCCTTTTCCTTCCTGGCGCAACATGTGCCTGTTCCTGCTGTGGCACAACCTGCGCACATTTCTGCCTTGGCACAACCTAAGAGAAAGAGCCTTTTGGCAACTCCCTCTGCTCCTCCAGTTCTAAACTCGAACAAAAATATGTCCAGTACCTCTGCTGGACAAAACAAAGGAAAGCGCCCTTTGGCCTTTTCTTCCCTGGCGCAACCTGTGCATGTTCCTGCTCTGGCGCAACCTGTACATATTTCTGCATTGGCGCAACGTAAAGGAAAACACTGTTTAGTGGTTCCCTCTTCGTCATCAAGTCAGAAACTTTCTGAGAAATCACTAAATCAAAGAAAACGCTCTTTGGCATTTTCTCATTCTACTCGTGTCGCTGACTGGAGGGAAAGTACTGTTGGTTACGCCTTTGCACCTCTTAGCACAAAAGTGGATTCAGATAGAAATCCTACTCTCCTTAACAGAGACAACCAAATCTCTATCAGGAAGATGGGTTCTCTTCAGAATGAACTTTCCACGCAAAAGGGTATTATGCCTACTCCAAAGAGGTCAGGGAAGGATCTACCGACCCTACGTATCTCAAGATCTCGACAAGGCAAACTGTTAGTAACTCAAATAGATGCACAAGTAGCACCCCTATCAGACTTGCGCACCTATATCAGCAGGTGCCAATTAGGGTCAACCTCGGGAAAATATAAGATGTATCTAGTGCAACATGCACCAGTTGTTAACTTGCACCAGAGAAAGAATTCTGAGGTAAAAAATCATGTGACTTATGCTAACCAGCTTAGCACGTCCTTGTAAACTCAAGGTACGGGACACCTCAGGAACAGGAACCATGTTTCGAATATCGTCAAGGACTACATTCTAGCAAATTCTTCTCGTCCTGTTAGTGATCTCCGTGAACTCTTGATACAGAAGTAGAAGGTTGCAAAGCCATTTCGTCCAGCGGTGGTCCAACAGCAAGAACATCATTGCAATCACCACCATAAAGTTGTCATCAAATGCTGCTGTCAGTCAGCCAAGCGGTCCGTCTTTGACCATTTGAACTATTTTCAGACTCCTGAACCTATCAAAGTGGATGAAGATGAACTACTCTATGCTTCTGTCGATATGGCGTCTCGAAGCACTGGGGGTGGAAAATACCTGAGACGTAATACATTCCACAATTCCAGTCAATAATACTTAGATCGGATTCATGAATCCGGCGAAGGAGTATACCAATATACTAGATCAAGAAGCCGAGACACAATCGGTCAAAGGAATCTTCCTTCTGACCAAGAAACAATCGGTCAAAAGAACCTTCCTGATTCCAACCAATATTCTCTCAGTCAACATGATATCCCAACCACTTATTCTGGGGGCGATTCCTTATATGACTTTGATGCTGATAGTAAAAGTTCCAGAAGGACAATCTTTTCCACTAGCTCGTCTTCAATAGCTAGAGAAGTGAATGTTTATGTCGCCACAAAAGATCAAGATGCTTCCAGTTCTAACAATCAAAAGCAGATAATTACTGATTTGGAGGCTAGTTTGAAGAACATGGCTGAGATGATGACAGGCATGCATGCTGTGATTATGGCACAACGTATGGTTTCACTGGTTGTGAATCCAATTTCGACTCAAGAACCCGTAACAACACCAGCTCCCATTATTATTGATCTAGGGGTACAGTCTCCTCACACCGCTTCCATACCTGCGCAGGTTATTCCAAGGCAATCTGGTGTCGGGGGTGGTACTTATCATGTAGTACCCCTCCAAACATATCAAATCAATCCACTGCTCCACAAACATCGGGAAATACCAATGAGGCCGTAAAACTTTTACGTACTCAATTTGAAGCTTTTAAACAGAAAGATGGCTTGCAAAAGTTAGGATTAAGCAGCCTTATCCCATAGAATAGAAGGAAGTCCAATTTTCCCCCAAGTATAAACCCCCTACTATTATATTTTTGGATGGCAGCACATCGCCAAGTCAATACCTCAATCACTTTGAGGTAATGACTGATCAACTCCAGCCAAATGACTCTCTACTTACTAGGGTTTTCGTCGGATATTTAGCAGGTACAGCTTATGACTAGTATCATAGTTTGCCAGATGGTTGTGTAACCTCTTTTTCTGAATTCAAACAAATATTCCTGGAACGATTTTATGACGGAACAAATGACATGACTATGTCTGCTCTCATTAAAATTAAACAGCGACACAATAAAACAACTGAAAGGTTCATTGAACGATTCCGCCGTGGGCACTCAAAATGCCTCTTGGAACTCCAGATGCTCTAACTATAGACACTTGTAAATTAAACATGTTGCCTATAATCAGCAAGTGGACCGAATCGACACAGTTCCAGGATTGGCCTTCATTCATAGTGAATGCTAAAGCGGCAGAAGAAAGTGCTGACAAGTTCAAGCAATTAGGTATTCAGATGCCTAATCTTGACAAAGATGAACATGCTACACCTAATAATGGTGGCCGTCGGAACAACCACAAGAGTAAAGAGACTTTGGCTATCAATGTCAAAGGCAAAGAAACTCTTGCCGTGAACATAGGTCAATCAATACCTACTCCAACGGCACCACCACAGAGGGCACCACATCCGAAAGAAGAATATTCTTTTGATGAAGATGATGTCATGAGTATCTTTGACTGTCTGATCAAGATCAATAAACTTCAACTGCCAGAGGCAAAACGGCCAGATAAAGTAGGTAAAACTGACCACCCCCAATATTGTGTTTACCACAGATTTATCGGACATTCGACTCGAGCATCCTATGTGGTTAAAGGCAAGATCCACGAGATGGTTAATTCTAGCACAATTACTCTCCAACAAGACAAAAAAACTGTAACTGCTAATGTCGTCTCTCTATAATTTAGCAATTTTCCTGCTCAACTTGTGTAGGAAGGCGTTATTTCCATCCCGAGAACCACTTTGGATATTGTTAATCTCCCACCTGCCCGAAATGATGGTCATGTTTCTCTGTCTACTGATAAGAAGGAGATTATATGGATCCATCCTGATTTGGTGGCTGACTTTGAAGCACCTTCTTCATCCACAAAGTCCAAAAAAGCAACCAAATACAAGTCATGTCACATGACTTCGTTGGGTGAACATTGTCCTCCACCTTTAACGACCACTTCTACTTCTGCTGCAGATCCTTTTTCTTTCTCCCCTTCTGAAATAATAATGTCAAAGCCAGAAACAAAATATCAACCAGCTTTCCATCTGTATAGTCCACAGTCTCGTGAATTAATGACAAAGATGGGATATGATCTACAAAAGGCTCCCGGCTTGAATCATGGAAAAGGATCTCCATTACCTCTTTCTCTATGAATTTCACATAACCAATCTCGGGTTGGTTTGGGTTACAGGACGAACTCTTCATCTTGTCAAAAGAAACCTTCCAGAAGCAAGACCCAGGCAAAAAGTTGTAATATGGTAACCTTTGAACCTGTATCCGAGGAAGAGATTTTAACTGGTACCAGGTCTGGAAGAATTTACCTGAGAGACTATTCAGAAGGCCAGGAGAACCCTGCTCTAGCTCCAGAGACTCCTCCAGTATCATCTTCTCCTGCTGTCAATGTTCCACTAGTTTCATCACCTTCAGTGGAACCAACTCCTCCCAAACCAACGACAGTTGACAAAGAAAAGCAGCTTGTAACGCCCCAGTCCCAAAATACGTATAGGAATAGGATACGTATACATGCCAGCTACGCATCGAGAGGACTCCAGCCCAGCTCGAATACATATAAGCTGTCTGGTTTTCTAAAGCAATCTATCTATTCAACTACAATTATCTCAATCCACTGAAGATAAACTCTTGTATAAACCAAGTAAACTAATGCTGGTCAGACATTAGCAAACCGGTTACTACAAGTAACAAGAAAAGATAATACATAATAAAGTGGACTAGACTCTAATGCAATTATCTTGTACAAGCTTCTAATGAAAGATAAAGCTTGTAAAACTAGGCTATACAGCAGCAATGTCAAAGTAATAAAATATAAGACGAGTATGAAAAGATATAAACTAATTATACATAAAATTTCTGAGAAACAATCATCAATTCTCTAATGTATTCTACCTCGATCACTTCAGCTAATACCTGGAGAGATTTCCAGGTCCTCAGAGGACTAGAAAGACACATAATATACATGCCTACTGTACAGTAAATAACATGCAAGAAAAATAGGAATAACAAGTAGAGGAAAGATGACACGTAAGGAAACTCTACAAATTGTGACATGTCATAAGAATATAATATTAATCGTTGCTAAAGCTGTAGCCCGGGGTGGCACTAATAGTCCTATAACAGGTTTTCTATCGTAGCCCGGGGAGGCACTAACAATAGAGGATAGCCACGGCTAATAAAATATTCTCTCCTAAGGTACTAGGAAATCAAGCCTATCTAGTCATGTCCAAGTCAAGTACAGGTCAAACAGGTCAGGAAAAAGATGGCACAGGCATATCAATACTATCACTAGACATGAACAAGATAGGA
This sequence comes from Iris pallida, assembly GCA_029216955.1. Lineage (NCBI taxonomy): Eukaryota > Viridiplantae > Streptophyta > Magnoliopsida > Asparagales > Iridaceae > Iris > Iris pallida. The sequence goes on from JANAVB010009197.1 coordinate 1,384,768, forward strand.
AAGATAGAACAAGTAGTATAGAAAAAAAAAGTAAAAATCTACGTGTACATGAAACTAGAAAGTAACCATAACATGAAATAAGAGGAATACGTAACCAAGTAAGAATGAATAGAAATAGAAAAGCATGTAAGTACTGTAAGGTTTGGCAAGGTGTACTTGCCTGAGGGTTGCACGGAGAACAAACACTATATCGCCAATCAACAAGTCAGAAAGTCTAAGTCTCACAACTGCCTTCAGAAGCGATAATAGATGTTACCAACATTTCCAGATTAGTCAAATTAGATAGGATTGCCAGTTCTTAAGTCCAATTCTGGACACAGGGGCAAAACAGTAATTTCGTATCAAAACGGTGTCCGCCGTTGGACCCGCTTTGCACCGAAAAGCATGCCAGAGTCAACGGTCTATAAAGTTGTCAAACTATATATCTATAGATTTGTTTTGATGAAATAAACCTAATGTTATGTCCAATTTTAAATTCCGGTGGGCCGTGCACAAATTCGTCAGTTGAGTTGGATCGTGGGGCCCACAAAACGGCGATCCGATCAATTGTGTCAGAATCGGACCAAATATGGCATACAGGACCAGAAAAATGATACGGTCCTGCTGACACAAGTTTCGTCTCGATTTGACGAACGTGTACAAAGTAATTGGAGAATTTCGGAAAAGGTCGATACGGTAAATTTTTACGGATACGTATCAAATTCGTCGCGCACACGCAACCAATTTGAATTCTGTTAAAGGCCACACATCCACGAAGCCGATACGCATCTTTCGATAATTTCGGTTCGCGACCACGTCACCCGGTTTGTCGGGACGGAACCCGAGTGGGGTAGATTTCTAAGTTATTAAAAACAAAATTTCTAATTTTTTCCTGATTTTTAAATCGATTTTTCTTGATGTATAATGGACGAAATTAAAATCCGTAAATAGCGTCTAGAATCCGTATAGGTTGTCTCTAATATTGTTCAGGTAAATTTTGAGAACTCTCTACAGACTGTCAGTAATTGGCATTCCAAAACAAGTCTCTGATACTGCAACTACCAGTGGCTCCTTGTAATTTTTTCCGATTTCGATTCAACTTCTCGTTTAACCAAGTATAATCCAAATCAAACTAGTTACTAAGGTTCATATGGGTTTAGGTGGGCTTCTAAACGTATCAAATGGTTCAAGATTTGGTCGAGTAATGATGAAGAAAGCAGGGTGTGAAGATGAGTACCTGGCTGCCTATGATGTTGTTGTTGCTGTCGGTGGTGTCCCTGTTTTTGCACGAGGCCACCGACTCCGGCATCGTGGCTGTGTGCACAGGTGACTGGGGTGTTCGCCGGTGGTCGCCTGGCTATGGGGAGGTCGTTGCGGTGGCTGGCAGCGGTCAGTGGCGACCGTCGCAGCATCGCGATCTCTAGCACGAGCGCTCGCGAGGGAAGGCTGCTGTCGCTGTTTGCTGCTGCGCGCGGCTCTGTGGTCGACCTCCGGCGGTGGCCTGGCCCTGCTGCGGCGGCGCAGCGGCTGGGGTGCGCCTGGGGTTAAGGTGGTGGTGAGGTGTCGGCGCCATGGCTGCTGCTGCGTATTTGGATGGGGGTCGGTTTATATATAGGATTTCCATCTCGCGAGAAATTCAATTTATCGTGAGATAAGGTTTTGGGCTTTTTTCTCTATATGTATATATATATATATATATATATATATATATATATATATGCACATATATATATATATATATATATATATATATATATATATATATATATATATATATATATATATATATATATATATATATATATATATTTTTGATATATATATATATATATATATATATATGTCACTCTCTCTCTCTCTAACTATATATATCCATATATGCTCGTATATATCTATATAAAATAATCTCCATAAAATATAAATAAAATATCAATATTATCCTTTTTCTAGTGTAGGCCTGTTTATAGAAATATGTATATATATAATAATATCTATTTCCTAAGGATATAAAATAACCAATATTAAATAACTATAATAATATTAGTAGTAATATAATAAGGATAATAAAATAAGCTAAACCTATAATAGCTGTACATACCAAAAATATATATAGCTAAAAATTCCCTAAAGATCCACAAAGGTATTATAAGGGAATTATTTACCATATACAAAATAAAATAACATTTTAATAGCAAGAACATATATATATATATATATATATATATATATATATATATATATATATATATATATATATATATATATATATATATAGTTAACCACCCTACATTAAATTGTCTACTAAATTGCTAAAATAAAATACCAATACCATATACATCGACATGGACGTCCTTGGGATGCACTGCCCGACTACATGGGCTTAGTTTTGGTTCGGGTCAAGTCCGGGCTAAATTGGTACAACCGGGTCTCCTAAATGTCAATAATCTTAATAAATAACTAATTAAATTATTTATAGGGTCAAGTCGCAACTTTGACTGATTTTTCTAGTTGAGATACGCATATGGCTCGACCTTCCCTAACATCACTAATAGACTAGTCAAAGTACACTACTACACTATCCGTGCTAAAATTCATAGTCGATATGCATCTCAAAACTTAACCACGACTAGGGCCATATATATATATATATATATATATATATATATATATATATATATATATATATATATATATATATATATATATATAAATATATATATATATATATATATATATATATATATATATATATATATATATATATATATATATATATAGTATTACGCTATTATAAATATAATCATATATACACAAAATTTTATTTAAATCTATTTGGCCTAAAATAAAATCAAAATAATCCTACTCAATCATAGCAACCTAACATGGCTCTACTAGGTGGGGTTGGCTAGGTTAGGGTCCAAATATATTTTCTAATTTAATCGAACTCTAAGAGTCAACCAATAAGTCTCTTGTGTCATTCATAATTAAATAGCATATGGAGACTCGATTGAGTGGCACACCCTTGGCATGTGTGTCGTAGGCTCAAAATAGGTCAAACCATATATTGGGTCAAATGGTTTTGATCAATGTCGGATCCCGAACTCCCGTTGGAAGTTAGGTCTAGAATTATAGTAAATAGTTAAAATGGCCTAATTTGACCTGAAGTTGTACGAAGTCAAAAGAATGCTAGGAGACAAGTTTGGATAGAACATGATATACCAAATTGAAGGTCATCCTGTCTACTACAAAACTCATGAAGGCCGTTTCGAGAGATGGGTATGTCTTGTGCTCCAAAAATTAAAGACACGGAAAAATGCATATAAAATCCTAAATAAATATACAATATAACCTAATAATTAGAAATACTATATAAAAAATAAAAAAAAATTGCCAAAAATTAGGGTCCTCACACAGCCTATCCGCTTTGACAAAGTATTGAAGAAGACTCCAGTTCTAGGACTCGAGAAGCCATATAACTTTGATATACTGGCTCAACTGGCTAATACCGCGGCAAGGTTATCAATTTTTGAACTACCGCGTCTCTCAAAAGAAACTCGAGAGACATTGAGTGAAGCCTTAATGCAAGTTGATACTTGTCTAGCACTCCTCAAGAAGATAGAGGAAGAGCCTGTAACTAGCTTTCATTATCATAGTGTGATGGAGCTGATACCTAACATCACCTTTACACAAGATGACATGTTGCTGGAAGATAATCGTCATGACCGACCCCTCTACTTCACAGGATATGTCGATACTATGAAGGTTGATCACATCTTGATTGACCCTGGGTCTGCGCTCAGCATCATGCCAAAGACTTTACTAGATGTCTTAAAGATTCATGTACATAATCTTTCAACAACGATCACGACAATCCTGGGATTTAATTCTGGAAGAAGTGAACCTTTGGAAAAGATCACCCTGAAAGTTCAAATAGGCAATCTTCGTACAAAGGTTATTTTTTATGTGATCGATAATCATGGCTCTTATAATGCCTTGTTGGGAAGACCTTTTCTACGAGCATAACAATGTACCATCCACTCTACACCAATGCTTCAAATATATTGACGTCAATAGAAAGGTCCAAAAGGAAGTAGCTGACCTAAATCCTTTCAGGGGCTTTGAAGCATATTGTACTGATTCTCGGATGTACAAGAAAAAAATTTATGAAGGTTGCATTAGCGATGGATAGTGAAGAAGATCAGAAGATACTTCAAAAGATGTTCTCATAATCCATGTCAAAGGACGTACTACTCGTCCCTCTTTTTCTCAGCGTTGACTATCCATCTTTCCTCTCATAACAAATAGCTTCCTGTTATAGAAAGAGAACAAAGAGAGCTCACCTCTTCTAATCCTCTTGTTATCGACCTTCGTCGTAACAAACCTTCTCCTTCTCCTTCTCTGGTTATCAACCTTTCTAAGCCTTCTGTTAAGGCCAAAAATCCTTCCTCTCCTCCTCTGGTTATCAACTTTACTAAACCTTCTGTTAAGGCTAAGAATTTTATTATAAATGATGATGTACAAATCAATAAAGTAGCATCTCCTTACAGTATACTGATGTTCTTTATTATACTCGATATTATTTAGAAATGTTGGATAACTTCGAACCACTTACCATAGGAGCAGTTCAACCTCTCCAAGACGAAGTATTGCTCGAACCAATACAGGACTCCTTCTTCTTAGTTCCTTCCAGGAAGAAAGATAAACATTCTATACTTTTTAGTAAAGGAACAGAACAGAAGATCACGTCCAATGGTGAAGAAAAAAATTACGATAACGGAAGACTTCAACTACGTCATTATAGTCAACAATCAAAAGATATCATTCAAAAGATGGGCTATAATTTTAAAGCTGGTCTCAATGGGGGTAAGGGAAGGCGAACTCCAATTCGTATCCTTGCTCCAAAAGGAAAGTCACAACAATATTTTAGAAAAATGAAGCGGGGATTGGGTTATACCTCACCAATTCAGACTCCAAAAGTCCTTGAATCTGATGAAGAAGAACGATCTAACTCTTATGATTCTGTCTCATGGGATTCAGACACCAGTGTATGGCACGTCCATCGAGTGACTCTATCTTTCAACATGGTAACTGTCGAGTTTTCAGAAGATGACGAAGACTTTGCCGAAGCCTCTAAATCGGATCCTTGGGCACAAAAGATGGATACTCAATGGGAGCTTCGCTTCGAGCAACGTGAGCCACCTACCGAAGATTAGTTGGTTCAAGTCGATGTTGGAGATGAAATTTTCCCAAAACTAATATTCTTCAGCAAAAGCCTTCCTGAAGCGGATAAACAATAACTGATCCAGCTCATTAGGGAATATATTGATGTTTTCGCTTGGAGCTATAAAGACATGCCGGGATTAGATCCCTAGATTGCTACCCATAAACTCAATATTCTGGCGAATGCAAGGCCAGTCAAGCAACAACAGCGTCGATTTCGATCTGACATGATGGACGCCATAGAAGCCGAAGTCAAGAAGCTCATCGCCTGTAGCTTCGTCAGAAAAGAACAACATCCGGACTAGGTGGCTAATGTTGTCCCAATTTTGAAGAAAACATGAAGGTTTTGAGTTTGCATCGACTTCAGAGACCTTAATGAAGCTTCTCCCAAGAAAAAATTTCCTCTTCCAATCACTGATGTCATGATCGACAATACTTGCGAATTTGAACGAATGTCTTTTATGGATAGATTTTTAGGATATAATCAAATCAAGATGCATCTAGAAGATAAGAAACATACATATTTTTGTACTCCTCTTAGAGTCTATTGCCATACTGTCATGCCGTTTGGTCTCAAAAATGCTGGTGCAAATTATCAGCGGACCATGAATACTATCTTTCATGATCATTTACGAAAGACGGTTGAATGCTATGTAGACGATATTGCTGTCAAAAGTAGTCTAAAGGAAGACCACATTCATGACTTGAGAACTATATTCGATCTAATGTGCCAGCATCAACTGAAGATGAATCCCACCAAGTCATTCCTGGGCTCTAGTGGCAAATTTTTTGGATTCGTTATTACCTCTAAAGGTATACACGTTGACCCTGAGTAAATCAAAGTCATTCAAGAGATGCATCCTCCACGCAACCTAAAAGAGATACGAGGATTCCAGGGACGGCTTGCATACATCAGAAGATTCATCTCAAATCTCTCTGGACGTTGTAGACCGTTTATTCAACTCATGAAGAAAGGTGTGTCTTTTATTTGGACTAAAGAATATCAGCAAGCATTTGAAGACATAAAGCGGTACTTGATGAACCCTCCAGTTCTAGTGCCTCCAGTCTCAGAAATACCCTTCCTGATGTATGTTCGAGCGATGGACCATTCATTAGGTGCTTTATTAACTCAGAAGAATAAGGAAGGTCATGAACAGGCTATCTATTATCTTAGCTGTATAATGATCGGAGCTGAACATCGATACACCCCAGTAGAAAAAGAATGTCTAGCTTTAATGTTTGCTGTTCAAAAGACGAGACATTATATCACTGGCCAAACTATTCATGTTATTTTTAGAGTTAACCCTCTCCGGGTCTTGATGAAGAAGCCCAGTACAGTCAATTCCAGGCTTGCAGCATGGGCCATATTGTTAGCACAATACGATATGGTTTATGTTCCTCAAAAGTCTGTTAAAGGTCAAGCTCTTGCTAACTTTCTGGCAGCTTATCCAATTCCCAAAATGTCTAAACTCTACGACAAGATTCCAGACGAAACTTTAGAATCCAACATAATTTTAGACGAAATTCTTACATGGCATCTATTCTTTGATGGTGCATCCAGAATTGGACCAAAAGGTGCTAATGTCACTGGAGTTGGAATTATCCTCGTCTCACCAGAAGGGTTAGATATTCAAAGAACTTATTCTTTAGATGAGTCATGTTCCAATAATGTGGCTGAATAAAATGCTCTGCTCATTAGTCTTCAATTGGCTAAACAAATAGATATTGAATATCTTGAAGTATATAGAGATTCTGAACTGATTGTCAACCAGGTTAGAGGCACATATGAAGTTCGACACCAAGATCTTGTCCCATATCATGAAGCATTAATTAGATTGGCTACATCGTTCAAGGGTTTCTTCATTGAACATGTACGTCGGGCATGCAATACGGAGGCTGATGCATTGGCTAATCTGGCAGCCGTATTAGCAATTCCAGTAAAAAGGCAACAAATAATTGTCGTCACTAATAGAAAGTTATTTTGTATTGAGAATAACTCGAATATTGAGTTCAGTAATTCAACTGAAATCAATGTCATTAGTGAAGATTGGAGAGATCCTTTCATTGATTTTGTGGTACATAACATTTTACCTGAAGATTCTAAAGAAGCTACAACAATATGTAGGCGATCACTCCGGTTTTATTATAATCATACTTCTAAGACTCTTTATCGAAGAACATTTGATGGTCTACTCTTACACTGTCTTGCGGGAGATAAAGAAAAACAAATACTACGTGAAGCCCAAGATGGGATATGTGGTGCACATCAGCCTGGTCCTAAGTTACAAGATCGTATCCGACGTATGGACTATTATTGGCCCACTATGGTATCAGATGCCATTGAATATGCAAGGAAATGTTGAGCCTATCAAATTCATGCAGACTTCATCTATCAACCGTCAGAGGTCCTTCATCTGAAGGCTGCATTATGGCCCTTTGAAGCTTCGGGTATGGATGTCATTGGTCCTATCAATCCACCGTCATCTAGAGAACATCGATTTATACTAGTTGTAACCGATTACTTTTCGAAATGGGCAAAAGTGTGGACACACACACAAAAAGAAGAAAAAATATTGTCTTTTTTTATTGGCGTAAGGCACCACAAATCGAGTACACCTGAGAGATCCTGCGCTGAGGATCCCCGAGTACAAAAAAGAATTTTGGGGAATAGAGATCGAGCGACAGTTGCTCCTTTACTCCGTTGACACTCCGATTACAAAAGTGGAAGAAAACTTAAGAAAATTGCTAACTCTCGACTCACTAGCAAGAAGTGAAGCAATTTGGCTCTTGAAAATGCTCTCTGTTCTCTGTTATAAAGAAGGATGAGACCCCTTTTTATAGTAGTTTCTGAGCTGGAATGATGTTATGCACCCACATGAAGGAACACACTGGTTTTCATATGGGCGCATAGTCCTGCTTTGGGCGCATAAGATGTAGGCGCATGCAGGCTGCGTAGTCGTAGGTTGATCGTGGTGCTGACGTGGTCGCATGCTTCAGTACACGATTGCTCGTAGAGACTGACATGGCCGTACGCTTTGGTGCACGTTTAGATCATGGCTTTGACTGAGTCAGGCTTGGGCGCATAGCCCTGTTTCAGGCTATGTGCCCTCCTTTTGGGGGAGCTTGTCTTGGGCGCATAGAGCTTCACAGGGTGGCTTGGGCACATAGAGCTTCACAGAATAACTTGGGCACATAGAGCTTCATTGGCTTGGGCGCATATGTTCTCATTGGCTTGGGCGCATAAGGCTTCATTGCTGAAATTTTCATGTTTCTACAAGACCCCCTTCAATGTTTTTGATACTTGAACGAGTTCAAAATACTTTGAAATAAGCATAGACTGTCTTCTTGTGGGCGCATAGCACAGCGCTGTCTTTGGGCGTATAGCATTTGGCCAGCCTGTCAAAGAGATACGACTGTTGAGATCTTTAATCTGAACTGACAGATTCATCGGGATGGAATTTAAAGAGGTCCATCCTTCATACGTTGTCTACATCAGCAAGTGGTAGTCGCATAGTTCTGCAAAAGGCTGAATCTTTACGTAGGCGCATAAGCCATGGTGGGTGCATAGCATACAATGGGTGCATAGGCGCATAAAGATAGTGGGCGCATAGGAAGTGGCTTGTGCCTATAAATAGGCTCTGAAGGAGAGAAAAAGTTTATTATTCTCCTCTCTTAGCACTTTCAAAAGACTCTTCATCTCCGTTCTTTAAGAACCATCTCCTGCGGCAGCATCCTCGCCAGTCCAGGACCCGATTCTGGGTGAGGACGTGCCTCAAAAATAAAGTCTCGAGCGTTAATTTGCAACGCTTAGACTTTTCTTCTGCCTGGGCGCATGTGCCTAAGGCAACATACTTCTCGTGAGCATCATTATGCGCCCAAAGAAGTCATGTGCCAATACTGTGGTGTGCTATGCGCCCACATGTTGCTATGTTATGCGCCCACATGTTGTGGCATGTTATGCGCCCATGTACTGTTTTATGTTATGCTCCCACATATTTGTCTTGGGCGCAAAGTCCTTTGGGCGCATAAGAGCCTTTAGCACTTAGTTTTTCCTGCAAATTTCTGAATCTGACTTTCTTTTCTGTCCCTATTTTGCCATGGCTCCAAAAGCTTCCAAGTCGACTGGTGCTATGGCCAAAGGGAAGGGACTCGCTTCTCCGTCGAAAAATACGGACTCTCCTTTCATTCATCCCGACGTGCAATCCCCTATCAAGGGTAAGGACGGTAGAAAATGACGAGTAAATTTTGAATGGCCATATCGCATATTTTATGCGTAGGCTTGTCATGTATTGCCTCTGTTCTTTAGGCATGATCGATGCATGCCATATCTTATTAGACCATATGTGTTCTGTATGATGGGGCCGCATAGCTAATGCACTTTGTTTTCTTCTGACTGTTAACCCCTTTTTTCTTTTTTATATTTTGTAGGGATCTGGCTAGCAAATTTCTCCAGGACCGGTATCGACAATTTTGGGCATGGTGAAGATACAACACTTGACACACATCAGAGAGCTCAGAAATCTTCGTGCTTTGGAAGGATTTTCCTCAGATGTTAGGAAGAATCTTTATACATCGGAGAGTCGGACGGTGGTTGGGCAACATCGTGAAAGTTCTATTTTTATGGTTTTTCAAGTAGGAAAAAGCAACACTAAGGATGTTGTTTTGAAGGTATGGCCTTTTGGAGGAACGGGCCTAGGATGTTCGCAATACGGAGGAGAGAAAATCAGTATTTGTAGATATTTTTTAGCATGCTATATTTGCCCTCCTCCGTATAGCTTCTCGAAGGTTCAACAGCCTTGTTTGCTTCTCAACAGTAAAATATGACTTCTTTCGTGGGCCACAAAACTGCTTTTTGACGAAGGCATAGTGCTGCCAAACTGACCAAACTATGTGTTGCTGATGAGTCCTATGAATGTAACTGATATTAAATAAACAAAATACATTCACTCCATTCTTTGCTTGTGGTATTTTTGGTGCTTGTACTAGAGGGCCTAATACAGCATTTGTGTTTGATAAGGATATCCCATTGGAGGACTTTTGATGTGGACCTATTATCTGTTTTATATTCAAGTTTTTTTTGAATATAGATAATAGGTTGAACGAAGCTGCTAATAGAGGTAATATGGACGTAATAGCAGAAGATGTTCTATATCTGACCAGAGGCAATATGGACGTGGAAAAGATATATAATGTTAGGTGGGAGTGGATAATTCAGAGGTAATAAGGACGTGATTATCCTTAATGAATGCTTTGCTCAGAGGTTATATGGACATGGCAAAATATAATCATTTTACTGGAGAAATAATTATCAGAAAATAATTCAGAGGTAATAGGGACGTGACTTGTTTTCGTCAAACCGAGTTTGGACAGAGTCAAAAACGGAAATGATTCCACTGGGAAAATATTTTGGAGGACCTATTATCCAAGGCGTATTCAAGACTCTTGAAATACGGATAATAGTTAGATAATTTTTGAATCACATAAACATCGTACTATACATTTACATGACTGAAAATATTTGAACATTATGTAAAAAAAGGTTACACATAGTATTTCTTTAGGAACTTGTCGTTGATAGGCATCATGAAAAAGTCACCATCAGTCTTGGTTAGTCGGTACGCACCGTTAGAATACCTTGATTCTACGATGAAAGGACCTTCCCATTTAGGCTAAAATTTTTCTTTCGTTTTGTGTGTCATGACCATTGGCCTTTTTACTGCTAAGACTAGATCACCGACTTGGAAGATTCTTTCCATCACCTTTTTGTTGAAGGCTCTGGAAAGACGTGCTTGGTATAGCTCAATACGCTGCTGAGCTAACAAGCATTTTTTGTCTGGTGCTTCGAGCTCTTGTAGACGCAGACGGTAGCTTTCTTCGGTAGTCAACTCGCTGGCTAAGGTTACTCGAAGAGAAGGAATCTGGATTTCTAGGGGAAGAACTGCCTCGCTCCCATAAACCAGAGAGAATGGCGTACTGCCTGTTGGAGTGCGGACCGTTGTACGATAGGCCAATAAATATTTGCCGAGCTTCTCATTCCAATCGCGCTTGAAGAAACGAACTCCTTGAGAAGTTTAATAATGGTTTTATTGAAGGCTTCTGCTAGCCCGTTAGCCGCTGGATTGTAGGTAGTAGAGGCTACGTTCTGCATTCGATTCCTATCGCAGAACCGATAGAATGCATGGCTTACGAATAGTGGACCATTATCATGGATGATCCTGCGAGGTAGGCCGAAGTGGTAGATAACGTGATGTTTGATAAAATTGATCACGTTCGACGCCTTCACTTCGGTGAGCGGTATAGCTTCTGCCTATTTGGAGAAGTAATCGGTTATGGCTAGGACAAATCGATGTCCTTTGGAGGATGACGGGCTGATTGGTCCTATGACGTCCATGCCCTAGGCTTCAAAAGGCCAAGATGCTGCCGTCGGGTGTAGAAACTCCGAAGGTTGATGAATGAAATTGGCTTGGAACTGACAAGCTCTACACTTTTTGCATATTCAACAATATCTGCTATCAACGTGGGCCAATAATAACCCATTCGTTTGAGGTGATCCTGTAATTTGGGGCCTGGTTGATGTGCACCACAAACTCCGTCGTAAGTCTCCCAGAGTGCATGTTTGGCTTCTATGTCTGCTAAATATCGTAACAGTAGCCCGTCGTAAGAGCGTCAGTACAGCATCTTGGTAGCTGTATCGTAGTAAAATCTGAGGGATCGCCTTTGGATAGACACTGCTTCCTTCGGGTCCTCGGGAAGGATTCCATAGACAGCGTAGTCTATGAAGGGGAATCTGCAGTCTTTAACATCGATGTTTGTTTTCGTTGTATAACTGTGATGAATATGCAAGATATTTTTCACACAGAATAGTTCTCGACCAGACACTGTGATCGACTACTGAGTATTCGTAGGAACGGTCAAGGAAGCAGCGAGACCGGCTAGAGCATCTGCTTCTATATTCTGTAGTTGAGACACGTGCTCGATGAAGAATCCAGCGAAATTAGATGCCAACTCGATTGTTGCTCTGTGATAGGGGATGAGATCTTCGTGACGAACTTCATAATCCCCTCAAACTTGACTAACTATTAGCTTTGAATCGTCGTAAGCTTCTAGATAGTCAACTCCCAGTTGTTTTGCCAGTTGCAGGCCGATTAATAGGGCATTATATTCGGCCACGTTGTTGGTGCATGATTCTACGAGAGAATATGTACGATGTATAACCAGATAATCAGGTGACACGAGCACGACGCCTACTCTAGCCATAATATTTCCTTTGGATCCAGTTCTTGATGCACCGTCAAAGAACATTCGCCAAATGGGAATTTCTTCTGTTGCAGTGTTAGACTCTATTACTTTATCAGGGATTTCGTCTTAGAGTTTGGAAGATTCTGGCACCGGATGAGCTGCTAGGAAATCAGCTAAGGCTTGGCCTTTTACTGCCTTCTGAGGAACGAAGAGCATATCGTATGGAGTCAATAGCATTGCCCATGTAGCTAAACGGAAATTGAGAGAACTCGGTTTAGTCATGAGTATTCTGAGAGGATTGACTTTAGATATGATGTGGATAGTCTGCCCAGACATGTAGTGACGTATCTTCTAGATGGCAAATACCAGTACAAGGCATTCTTTTTCCATAAGTGTGTATCTGTGCTTGGTACCTACCATTGTACGGCTGAGGTAGTAGATTGCCTTTTTATGGCCGTCTTCATTCTTCTGAGCTAATAGGGCGCCAAGAGAATGGTCCATAGCGCGGGCATATAGAGAAAGGCTTCCACATTATTGGGGCTACCAGTACTGGAGGGCTTGTGAGATACGCCTTGATGTCATCGAATGTGCATTGACATTGTTCAGTCCAGGCGAAAGATACGCCTTTCTTCATGAGCTGAGTGAATGGTTGACACCTTCCAGAAAGGTTCGAAATGAATCGTCTGATGTAGGCTAGCCTTCCTTGCTGTCCGCGTAGCTCTTTCAGGTTTCTTGGAGGATGCATATCGAGGATAGCCTTCACTTTCTCTGGGTCAAGATGTATACCCTTTAAAGTGATGACGAAACCAAGGAACTTGCTGCTGGAGACTCCCAGAAAAGACTTGGTTGGATTCATCTTGAGTTGGTGTGCACGCATTAGTTCGAACACCATTCTCAAGTCTTGGAGGTGGTTGCCCTTGAGACGACTTTTAACTGTGATATCGTCTACATAGCACTCCACTATTTTGTGCAGATGATCACAAAAAATTGTCTTCATGGCTCGCTGGTATGTCTCCCCTACATTTTTCAATCCGAAGGGCATCACCGTATAGCAATATACCCCCAACGGTGTTCGAAATGATGTGTGCTTCTCATCGTCGGGGAACATCTTGATCTGGTTGTAGCCTGAAAACCCATCCATGAAGGACATCCGCTTGAAGCCGCAAGTATTGTCGATCATTACGTCGGTATGCAGAGTTTAAATCATGGTAATCGATACAGATTTGAACTTTACCGTTCTTTTTCATGACTGGAACGATGTTGGCAACCCAGTCAGGATGTTGTTCTTCGTGAATGAATCCACTGACAATGAGCTTCTTGACTTCATTTTCGATGGCCTCCATGACATCTGGTCAGAATCGTCGATGTTGCTGCTTTACTGGCTTAGCTTTAGACGAAATATTCAGGCGGTGCATGGCAACTTTAGGGTCCAGGCCTGGCATATCTTCATAGCTCCATGCAAAGATGTCAATGTATTCTCTGATAAGCTGTATAAGAGATTGGCGTTCATCATCAGATAGACTTTTGCTGATGAAGATTGGTTTAAAAGATTATTCATCTCCTAAATCGACTTGGATGACTTCATCTTCGGTAGGTGGTTCACGTTGTTTGAAGTACAGCTCCCACCTAGTGTCTATCTTTTGAGCCTATTGTTTAAGCTCGATCGGTTGGACATCGTTCGCAATTTGGTCAACGGAAAACATATTGACGGACAGAGTTGCTTTGAATATGTCGCCAATGCTGGAGTCTGAGTCCCAGATGGAGGAGTCAGAAGAATGAGAACAACGATCTGCTTCATCATCTGATCTTTCGGGAGTTGTTGGAGGAGTGACATAACCCAAACCAACACCATTTATTTGATAGTAGTTCTCGGGTTTGCCGGGAGGAGCAAAGTGTCGTATTGGCAACCATCGTTCCTGACTGTAATTTAGCTCCTGGTCGCTTTTGATGTCATATCCCATGTTTTGGATATTCTTGGCCTGCCAACTATACCAGAAAAGTAGCATTTTCCTAGAGTCATAGTCAGCTTCCGTGTTGTGCTTGGGAGAATTAGAGTCCGGAACGAACTTTCTCTCGCCAATTATACGACCGAAGATGATTAGTTCTTTATCCTTCTTTCTGGCTGGAACGATGAAGTAGTGGATATCTTCTGGGTAAACTTTTTCCCGCAGGTGAGGCGTCGTGACCGGCATGCAGAGGTGTGGTCCTATGCTGTGCTCTAAAGCGTATATTGTATCTATGTAGTAGTTTACCGATTGATAGACATCGGAGTAATTTAAAGATAAACCTTTTACTAAGAAAATACGCAAGATCTTCTTCAAGGATAACATCATCTGGAAGAGGAGCCACAGTCTTGGCCAAGTTTACCATGTAGGATAATTCTTCAGGATTGGGAGGACGGACATCAGTAGGTTCCTCCTGGGGTGTCTTACTGAGTGTAATGGTCAATGGTTTGACCTTGTCAGGGTTCTTCTTTTTCACCCAGATTGTGAGAGGCTTCGGAGTACTTTTTGGAGTAGTACATCCTTTGACTCGGATAATCAGGGGACCATCATTGGAGGATGAACTTGCTTCAGCTTCGTTGCCGTCATCCTTGGGGGGCTGAGATTGGTAAAGTACCGAATCTCTATAGTAGCCTTCGATGCCCTTAAAAGGATCGACATCAGCAAATACCGTCTTTACGACATTGTCATTGTTGACGTATTTGAAACACTGGAGAAGTGTAGAAGGAACGATTATGTTCTCGTGTATCTATTGACGTCCCAACAAGATATTGTAGGATACATTAGCATCGATCACATAGCAGGAAACCTCCGTTCGTAGATCACCGATCTGGCACTTGAGACGGATCTTGCCCAGAGGGTAGCTTCGACCAGCATTGAAAGACATGATAGTAGTGTTGGTTGCAGATAGCTTGTGCAGAGGGATTCCCAGAATTTGAAGCAAACTTCTAGGAATGATGCTGAGGGAGAAACCTAGATCGATGTGCATGCGGTCTACCTTGATCGCCCCGATATAACCTATATAGTACAGGGGTTTATCATGACGATTATTTTTGAGTAGCATGTCCTCCTGTGAAAAGGTGATGTTGGGCACCACTTCCATAGTACTGTGGCAGTGAGGACAGGAGACAGGGTCTTCAGCTGGTGTTTTGACTTCAGCAAGGTAAGAGTCGGCATGTAGTAATGCCTCACTTAAGGCCTTCCGCATTTCTTTGAAGAGTCGCAACAGATCGAACAGAGACAACCTGATAGGTGTATTACCTAGCTGTGCCAGTATGTCAAAGTTGTAGGGCCGATCCATGCCCTCGGGAGCTGACGCCTTCAGAGACTTGTCAAACCGCGTCTCCTTCTGCTTGGCTTTGTCCATAGTTGAAGGCTTAGACGGGCCGACTTCTTAGCTTGTGGGGGTAGCAGGAGCTTGAGAAGGTACTGCTTCATCTTGTGCGGGATCGTATGTCCGAAGATAAGTCTTTTCTGATCGCGTCTTGCCAGATAGAACCTCATAGATGGGAGCGGATACCATATGACATAACTTGTATTTCTTGCCCCTTTTTGCTTTGGGAGGTACTACCCCCTGCGTCACTTCTTGTACAAGGTCCGGATGGACCCACATGATCTCACCATGCTCAGTTGTGAGTGGCACCAAGGTTGAGTTGCGAGCTGGCGGTAGGTTGACGACTTCCATTATTGCCTTGGGAATCGGGACCACACCGTCTGGGACTTCTGTGGGAGGAAAGTCACCAAACTGAAGAGAGATCATGTTAGAAGATACGACCTTATCTTCAGCTTCGAGGTTGATCACTTGGCTGTCGATAAGCTGTTGTATCTTCTTATTTAGGACGATGCAGTCCTTGGTGGAATGATGCATGTACTGATGATAGAGACAGTACTTGGGATCGTTGAGCTGGTTCACTTCCGTAAGACGTCGTGGTGGAGGCAATGTCAGTTTATTACCCTTCATCAATGTATGAAAGATGGTAATGACATCGTCTTCATCAAAGGAGAAGGTCTCCTTAGCCTTGTCGGTGGCGCCCTGAGAATTGGAATCTCCTTTGGATATGTCGACCTTCAGGACTTCTTTTCCTTTACCCCCACAGACAGGGATAGTTTGAGGATGCTTGCCCTTGTCTTCGGATATGGGTATTTTTAACCCTAGTAGTTCCAGATTAGGGACGTCATTTTCAGCAGCATCAGCGGCCCCAATAAAAGCGGGCCATATATCATACTTATGTATACCCAGACAGAACTTCATTGTAGGAAGGAAGTTATTTTGGCAAGTATCCATAAGTTCTGAATCTGGTATGTCGAAGGACATCTTTAGTGCTTGCCGCCTGAAGCGTTCGTGATGACAGACTCAGTCTTCCTTTGCTTAGTCTCGATGAGGGTGGACATACTAACATGCATGCCACTCTCATAAAACCTGTTGAGGAACAACCTCTCCAATTCTTTAAAAGAGTTGATGCAACCGTCAGGCAGACTGCAGAACCATTTGAAAGCTACCCCTGTAAGGTGCTAATAAACAGCTTTGACAAGAAGGGATCGTCCCTGGGTAAGTGTAGAGTTTACGTGTTGAAGTATGTCATGTGTTGACGAGGAGAAGTTAACCCGTCGAATGAATTTAGCGTCAGCGGCTTGTAGTTAGGAGGGCAAGTAGCATTCTCCTATTCAGGGGGATAAGGTTGAGATATTCCCATCTTCTGGATCTTGTCTTTGTGTGAGATGGTGTCGAGACGGGTGACCAGGGAATCAATTGCATCTTGTTGATTAAGCAGGTGTTGGGAAACGGCTGTTGAACGATTGTCAGGCGTCGTTGGTGAAGGACCCCCTCTATTTATAAGATTTGGGGGAGGTGCAATGGAATGATACTCCTTTTGTACTAAAGGAGGGTTGTTGCTATGAGCCGGACTAGCGTGAGTCGAGACGTTTTGTTGAGGTGGAGGAACCGCCGCAGCAGCTTGGAATGCCATGATACTGGTAAACATATCAGTGATCTTGGCGAATGCTGTTTCAAGACCCTCCAGCCGCCTGCTGGTCTGATTACTGGCTTCTTTAGGTCTTTCTCCGTCTGCCATGTATGTAGATAACATACGAGGATGAACAGAGGAAACAATACAACTGGTGCTGATACTATCTGTCTCAGAGTTGACAAGTCCCTTCTCTTCAGGTAGGGAAGGTAGATAGTCACCATCAGACTCGGAGAGATCGTTATCCTCTGGAAGGATACCTCCAGTGTGAAGGTCATCTGTTTCAGAATCTGAGGGAATACTACCCCCAGCTTGGGAGTCTTCGTCATCTGTACGGAATCTTGCCTTTGACCGAGTACCCATATAGACTCCTTCAGATATGACAGCCTGCTGGCCATCTGTTGGTCGACTTCGTCTTCTTCTTCTCGTAAAACTGAGAGAGAAAGTTGGGTTCGTGGTCCACCGTCTTTGATTGGGGCTTCCGTAAGGGGGACCCCATGAAGCCATGTTGGATGAGACACACCGCGGCTTTTCATCGTCAGAGAAATGCAGCCGTCAAAGCACGGACTTTCTCTGAGGCACTCTTGTTGCTTTGGAGCAGCAATAGTTGATAACAATACTGGTGCACAGATGTGCAATATGGATTGTTATGTCCTTCCTCGCTTTATGCTTATGATTTATCATGTCGCGTAAGTCAGCGAAAGGGAGTTTTGCCTTAAAGCCCATGTTGCATGCATCGCCGAGCTTTGTATGTGGGTTTGTAAGGAGAGTTGGCACATCCAGACTTATTTTACGTGCAGGGGCAACCCCCACACCTACTTTATATGATGTCCTTGAAGACAGCCCCGTGTTATACGCGTTGGGGCCGGTCTTTTTGCTGTGGGCGCATAGGCCTTGGAGACTGGCTTTGGGCGCATGCTTCTTGGCAGCATGTTTGAGCTTCCTCGATGTGGGAGCATAGTATGGACCAGTGGAGCCAGGGCACATATCCTTGGGCGCATGACCCTAGATGCCCAATCTGTCTAAGACAGAAGCATTCTGATTGGAGTTATGCGCTCAAACACCCCCTTGGGCGCATAGCTTTGGGCGCATGCTTGGTAGAGCAGCGCTATTTTCTCCCAGCTTTGCCTCCTTCATTTGTGAGCCTCGCTGGGTTTGCCCAGAGTGTCGAATACCCTGATTCTTAGCATCGTATTGCTTTCCTCTGCCAAGTCTCGAGTGTCGAACACTCTGTTGTTGGTTGCGCAAGAAAGAAGTCGCTGGGCTAGTAGAGCCCGGAACGGTATGAGCCTTCTTCATTTGGGGAGCTTCTATGGCAGAGTCATGCGCCTATGTGACAAAGTCCTCCAGTTGCATATCTGGTATGACACTAGCAGGATATGCACAGCGAGCCTTCGGAAGCCAAGTCTTGCGAGACTTGTTTGGCTTTGCTGATTTTGAGGGAGTAGAGCCATCCTTCGAGAGCATCTCTTCGAACGCCTGCTGATCGAACTTTACGATCAGTATCTTCTGAGTGCTCCCCACTTTGTCGGTATCGGATTACGTCACCACCTTCTCATCAGAGAAAAATGTAGTCCCTGTAGGTCCTAAAAATCAAGTTGCACCCATCAAAGAAGTCATGAAAATCAAATTGTGCATCCTTCAAGTGAACTGCGCGGGAGACAGATTGCGCATCAACCCAATTGCGCAGGCTGAACTGCGCACTCATCCAAGTGCGCAAGCTGACGTGGCCTTGTCATCATTATCTGACAGAAAATCAGATCTTCTGACAGTTGACAGCACGAAGAACGAGGAAACTGTTCATTTATCGTACAGCACAGCGCTCGAGGACAGCTGTACATGCAGCGCAATCGACCAGACTCTCTGCAGTGCGGTCCATCCCAGCACAATCTGAAGACAGCACAATTCATGTGGCGCACTCCATCAAGACAACTAAAATTCTGTACGTGGCATGCATGCCATCACTTACTCACCACGTGGCAACCGTCTGTACACGATCATGCACATTTCAATCAAATGATGCCATGTGTCCAATACAGTTGGCCCACGATCAAATAACTGCCAGCGCAGTCAGATGTCTGCGTGGTCCAATGCATGCGCAATCCATCTTGCACAATCCAGAATAACTAAAAATTAGTTATTTCCAAAACTCTATAAATAGAGTTTTAAGTCCTTCCTAGGGGGATCACATAGAGATCAGAAAAATCAGAATCAAGAGCAGAGAGTTCAGGAGTTCTTGCCCAAGTGCTGCTGTATTCTTCAGATGCTACCACCTTCAACTTTAGAGGCTACCGCCTTCAAAGTTCACATCGTCCAAGGGATAAAGCGATCGTCATTCAGATCGGATTCCTATAGTTGTACTTTCCCAAAATTCTTGTAATCTTCTTACAAAGTTTGTGAAATAAAGGTCAACTTTTATTTTTGCAAACAAAATGGCGACTCTGCTGGGGACGACTTTCTCCTCCGACGAGGAAGTGACAACTCAATGTGACGTTGCGTCTATCGGAAAGACGCAGAAGATGCTGGTTGTAAAGGTCAACCAGACGGCCTACGAGGCGATGATCAACTCCAGGACCACCCCTCGCACTACAACAACTTCTGCCACGAGCAAAGTTCACGCAGTATGGGTCCCTAAGACTGCTGCGCAGTCTACTTCCTCTACTGTTCAGCCTGGTGTACAGTCCACGGCCTCTGCTGCTCAGATTGTCGCACAGTCTACTGCCTCTGTTGCTCAGACTGTTGCACAGTCTACAGCCTCTGCTGCTCAGCCTGCTGTGCAGTCCACTATCTCTGCTGTCTCTGCTGCATAGTCCACTGTCTCTGAAGCTGCCTCTGCTGCACAGTATGTTGCTCCCCTTGCCAGTGCACAACCTACTTCCTATGCTGCTCTGTCAAAGTGCAAGACTCCTATTCCTTTGGCGCAGTTGGCTGCAACTCTGCCTGCGCAATCCACCACTCCAGCAACCAGAGTGCAACTCAAGCACACTGGCATCAAGATTCCTGCTGCGCAAGCTGCTGTGACTGTGGCCAGAAGACCTTCTGCCAGAGTTACTCATGCGCAACCTGCCAGTGCGCCAACAACCACTTCAATCCCTGCGCAAACTGCGCCAGTACAGTCTAAGAGAGACAGCCCTTTGGCTAATCTCTCTTCTTCTCACAGTAAAGGGAAAAACTCTGCTCCTCTTCTCAAGCACCCTGTTGCTCCAGCGCAATCCACTGTGGGTAGTCTTTTGACTATTCCTCCTCCTCCCCAGAACAAAGGAAAAGGCCGGTTGGTCTTTTCTCAAACTTCCTCGTACCACGACTTAGAAGACAACAGAGGGAAACGCTCTTTAGCTAACCCTTCTTCACAAAACAAAGGAAAAGGTCCTTTGGTCTTTTCTCAGTCTTCCTCAGTTTTTACCGTAGAAGATCAATCTGAACGTGCCTCGACACCAATCAGTACAAGAACTCTCTCCAACAAGGGTTTTTCTTTCCTCCTTGCCAAAGGGAAGTATACTGATCAGAGAGGTATTCTGCCTACTCCGGTAGCAGAATTCCAAGATCTCCCAACTCTCAAGATATCCCGTTCAAAACAGGGAAAATTGCTGGTGTCTCAGACAGAAACCCCTGGGGGTGAGTTTGCTGATCTAAGAACTTATCTCAATAGACCAACTTCGGTGAAACGCAAACAGCCAATGCCGAAGACCAACCAGCATCAGAGGCAAACTTCCAGGATCAAAATCCTGACACCTATGCTAATGAAATGATTACTTCCCTGTACACTCAAGGGACAAAACATTTGAAGAACCGGAACCATGTTCCGAATATTATCAAAGAACATATCCCTCGAACTTTTTTTCGTCCTGTCATTGTTTTCGATCTCCGAGAACACCTTAAGCAAAAATGGGACAACATCTCAACGCCTCCAGTATAACCACTTGGATACCATTATAATCACAAGGTTGTCATCAAGTGTTATCGTCTGAACTTTACAAATTCTGAACCTATGTCAGAAGATGAAGACAAAGTTTTGTACGCTTCCGTCAACATGACTTCCAGAGACACTGGGGGTAGGAAGTGCTCCAAGCACGGCAAGCCTCGCAAGCCAAGTCAACGGTATTTGGATCTACTCCAAGAATCTTCTGAAGGAGTATTCCAACTTACTCGATCTCGAAGCCGAGACACAATCGGTCAAAGAAATCTTCAAGATCCTTCCGGTCATCTTCCTCTTTCTCACTCAGGAGATGATTTTTTCTCCGACTATGATGCATACAGTGAAAGTTCGGAACAGACAATGTCCTCCACTGTACCTAGAGAAGTGACAGCTTATGTTGTCACCGAAGACCCAGATGCTTCCAGTTCGGCCAGTCAAGAACAACGAATAGCTGCACTAGAAGACAAGTTGAAGACCATGGCCGAAATGGTTGCAAGTATGCATTCTATCATTGTGGCCCAGCATACAGTACCACTAACTGTACCTGCTATAAATCTTGAGATCATAGCATCGTCGGTGCCGGTCAATACAGGGCTGGGGGTAGCATCTCCTCAAGTACCTCCCGTACAGATTCAACCTACACCCAGTCAGTCAGGTGCTGGGGGTAGTGCTTACCACGCTGTCCCTCCCCCTAACACTGTGACTCAGCCTGCTCCTTCTACATCAGTGGAGGATGCCAATGAAGCTGTCAAACTCCTGCGCACTCAGTTCGAGGCCTTCAAAGAGAAGGACAACTTGCAGAGGTTGGGGATCAAACAACCTTACCCAGTTGAATAGAAAGAAGTCCCATTTCCTCCAAAGTACAAAATCCCAACAATCTCGCTGTTTGATGGCAGCACTTCTCCTAGTCAGTTCATTAACCATTTTGAGGTAAAGACTGTCCAACTTCAACCAAATGACGCTCTTCTTACCAGGGTATTCGTTGGCTGTTTAGCCGGCGTAGCGTACGATTGGTACAGAAGCTTGTTCGATGGTTGTATCATCTCCTTCTCCGGTCTAAAACAAATCTTCTTGGAACGATTCTATGAGGGGATCAACGACATAACCATGTCAGCCCTCAATAAAATCAAACAAAGACACAATGAAACTGCTGAGAGTTTTATTGAAAGGTTCCACTGAGAAGCTCTAAAAATGCCTCCTGGAACTCCGGTCGCTGTTACCATAGACACCTGCAAGGCAAATCTTTTGCCTATCATCAGCATGTGGATGGGATCAATTCAGTTCCAAGATTGGCCATCCTTCATTGTCAACGCTAAAGCAGCTGAAGTTAGTGCTGACAAATTCAAGCAGCTAGGGGTACAAATGTCTAACCCCGACCGGGATGAACACCAGACATCGAGTGATGGTAATCGCCAGAACAACCGTAAGGGAAAAGAAACTTTGAATATCAACTTGAAGAACAAAGAATCTCTGGCGGTCAACGTAGCTCCACCTACGTCTGCTTCTACTCCTTCAGCACCTCCACCAAGGGAACCTCGTCCGAAAGTAGAGTATTCCTTTGACGAGAATGACACCATGAGCATCTTTGATTGCTTGATTAAAAGCAATAAGCTTCAACTCCCAGACCCGAAGAAGCCTGATGAGGTCGGCAAAACTGATCATCCTAAGTATTATGTTTATCACAGGTTCATTGGGCATCCCACTCGAGCATGTTATGTGCTCAAAGGCAAAATTCAGGCGCTAGTCAACGCTGGTGTTGTCACTCTGCAGTAAGACGAGAAGACCGTTACCGAAAACATGGTCTCAGTTCAGTTCAGTGACTTTCCGCTGCAGATGGTACAACATGGTGTCATCCCTATCCCAAAAGCTACTCTTGAGATCGAGAATCTCCCTCCTCCACGAAGTGAAGGTCTCGTCCCCTTGTCTCTTAACAATGGCGAGATTATGTGGATCCACCCTGATCTTGCCTCAGAGTTCGAACTTCCCTCTTCCTCCAAGAAGAAAGACCGCTCTAAGGGCAAGACAAAGATTTGCAATATGGTGTCTTTTGACCCCATAGTTGATGAGGAAATCCTATTGGGCACCAGATCAGGGAAAGTCTATCTAAAAGATTATCCTGAAGATCAGGAGAATCCTGCTTCTTCTTCTGAGCCCGTTCCAGTACAACCTGCTTCCACTGAGGGCATCCATTCTGCTTCCTCACCGGTTGTAGAACCCACTCCTCCCAAGCCGACAGTAACCGACAAAGGCAAACAACAAGTCTGTTTCGACAAACCTTTGAAGAAGTCATCTTCCTCATGACTTGAAAAGCCTTACAACTTTGATATCTTGGCTCAACTAGCCAATACACCAGCCCAGCTGTCAATCTTCGAGCTTTTGTGCCTCTCCAAAGAGACTCGAAAAACTCTGAGTGAGGCTCTCATGCAGGCAGAAACCTGTCTAGCCCTTCTGAATAAGCCAAAAACAGAGCCAGTCTCTTGCCTCCATTGTCATAGTGTGTTGGAGTTAATTCCAAACATAACTTTCACACAGGATGACATGCTGATGGAAAACAATAGGCACGACCGTCCTCTATACTATACAGGATATGTCGACTCGATAAAAGTCGATCGTATTCTGATAGATCCTGGGTCTGCTCTCAGCATCATGCCAAAGATAATATTAGATGCATTGAAGATCCCCGTGCATAGTCTCTCCAGTACAATCACCACCATCCTCGGGTTCAATCAGGGAAGGAGTGAGCCTCTGGGCAAGATTCGTCTAAAATGCCAAATAGGCAATCTTCGCACAAAGGTGACCTTCTACATTATTGACAACCACGGTTGTTCTTATAATGCTCTGTTGGGAAGACCATTCTTATATGAACACAACATTGTTCCTTCGACTCTCCATCAATGTTTCAAATATGTCGATGACAATGGAGAGGTAAAGGGCGTGTTTCTCGTCCTCAATCCTCTAAACTGCTGGCTATTTACTTGCCAGTCCAGAAGCAACCAACTGATGGAGGTCAAGATCAAAAGGAGCTCACCTTTTCTGAGCCACTTGTTATAGACTTACGTCGTAACAAGAAAAAAAGGCAGCTTACCTCTTCTGAGCTACTTGTTATTGATTTATCTCATAACAATAATAAAAGGGAGCTCACCTTCTCTGAGCCGTTTGTTATCGACCTTCGTCGTAACATGGCTAATCCTCTTCCACGTTCTTCTTCTCCCCCTCTTGTAATCAATCTGACCAAGCCTGTTAAGGCTAAAAGTCCTGATGTAAATACAGATGTACAAATCAATAAAAAAGCATCTCCTTTCCAGTATATTGATGTCATTTATCATGCTAAATGCTATTTGGATATGTTAGATAGCTTTCAGTCATTTACAATGGGAGTTGTACAATCTCTTCAAACAGAAGTCTTACTCGAACATCCAAATGATTCATATCGTATTGTTTTCGCTCGAAAGAAAGGCGAGAGTCCAATACTTTTTAGTAAAGGACCGGAACAACAATTCAGCTATACGGATGATAGCAAAAGTAATGATACGGGGCATCTTCAACTCCGTCGTTACAGTCAACAATCAAAAGACATCATCCGAAAGATGGGTTATGACTTCAAGAGTGGCCTCAACTACGGTAAAGGTAGAAGAACTCCTATCAGTACGGCTGTTCCGAAAGGAAAGTCAGAGATGTATTATAGCAGGACCAAAAGAGGACTCGGATATGCTTCCCCTCCGGTATTATCTCCAGCAGCCTCTGAATCCGATAGCGAGGAGCGCTCTAATTCTTCTGATTCCAGATCGTGAGATTCTGACACCAGTATCGGTCAAGTTTATTGATTGACTGTATCTTCTAACATGGTCTCCGTCGAACTTCTGGAAGGCTATGACGAGGATATTGAAGAAAATCCCAAAACAGATCCTTGGGCTCAACGAATGGATACCCAATGGGAACTTCGATTCGAACAAAGAGAACCTCCTACCGAAGATCAATTGGTTCAAATTGATATAGGAGAGAGCGGGTCACCTCGTCCAATATTCATCAGCAAGAACCTTCCAAAGGCAGATAAGCAAGAATTAATTCTTCTTATTCAAGAATATATTGACGTCTTTGCCTGGAGCTATGAAGACATGCCTGGTCTAGATCCCAAAGTTGCTACTCACAAATTGAACATCCTGCCTAATGCAAAATCGGTCAAACAGCAACAACGGCGCTTCAAGCCAGAAATAATGGACGCAATCGACGATGAAGTCAAGAAGCATATCGCTTGTGGCTTTATCCGAGAAGAGCAGCATCCTGATTGCGTAGCCAATGTTGTCCCAATTCTGAAGAAAACCGGCAAGGTTCGAGTCTGCATCGACTTTCGGGATCTTAATGAAGCATGTCTAAAAGATGAATTTCCTCTCCCTATCACGGACGTCATGATTGACAACACCTGTGGGTTCGAAAGAATATCTTTTATGGACGGATTCTCCGGATACAATTAGATTCGGATGAATCCTGAAGATGAAAAACATACTTCTTTCCGTACTCCTCGCGGAGTCTATTGCTATACTATAATGCCATTTGGTCTCAAGAACGCTGGTGCAACATACCAATGAGCCATGAGTACCACCTTTCGAGATCATCTGCACAAGATTGTCGAATGCTACGTCGACGATATTGCTGTCAAAAGTCGTCTAAAGGAAGATCACATCCAAGACTTGAGAACTATCTTCAACCTCATGCGCCAACATCAACTCAAAATGAATCCCACTAAGTCATTGTTGGGTGTCTCTAGTAGCAAATTTTTCGGCTTCGTCATTACCTCTAAGGGTATACACGTGGATCCCGAGAAGATCAAAGCCATTCAAGAGATGCGTCCTCCACGCAACCTAAAAGAGCTACGAGGATTCCAAGGTCGACTTGCGTACATCAAGAGATTTATTTCGAATCTGTCTGGACGTTGCAGACCATTTACTCAACTAATGAAGAAGGGTGTATCTTTCGTTTGGACTGAAGAATGTCAACGAGCATTTAACGACATAAAGCGATATCTCATGAATCTACCAGTCTTGGTGCCACCGATTTCAGGCATACCATTCTTAATGTATGTCCGTGCTATAGATCATTCATTGGGTGCTCTACTTGTCCAAAAGAACAAAGAAGGTCACGAACAAGTCATCTATTACCTTATTCGTACTATGATTGGTGCCGAACACCGTTATAGTCCGGTCGAAAAAGAATGCCTAGCCCTTATGTTTGATGTTCAAAAGATGAGGCATTACATCATTGGCCAAACTATTCATGTCATATCCCGAGTTAATCCTCTTCGGGTATTGATGAAGAAGCCTAGCACACTCAATTCTCGGCTGGCTACATGGGCCATTCTGTTAGCCCAATATGACATGGTATATGTTCCTCAAAAATCTGTCAAAGGTCAAGCACTGGCAGATTTCTTAGCAGCTCATCCTATTCCAGAGACATCCAAACTCTATGATGAAATTCCAGACGAGACATTAGAATCTAATACAATCTCCAAAGAATTTCCTACTTGGCGCCTATTCTTTGATGGTGCATCCAGGATTGGACCCAATGGTGCCATTGTCGCAGGAGTTGGAGTTGTTCTTGTTTCTCCAGATGAATCAGCTATTCAAAGAGCATACTCCTTAGATGAGCCTTGCTCCAACAATATGGCAGAATACAATGCTCTACTCATCGGCCTTCAGCTAGCTAAACAACTAGACGTCGAGTATCTTGAAGTTTATGGTGACTCCAAGCTGGTTGTTAACCAGGTTAGAGGAACTTATGAAGTTCGCCATCAAGATCTAGTGCCTTACTTTGAAGCGGCAATCAACATGGCTACATTATTTAAGGCCTTCTTCATCGAATATGTCCGACGAGCTTGCAACACCAAAGTCGATGCTTTGGCCAATCTTGCAGCAGTCCTAGCCATCCCTATCAAAAGATAGCAGGTGGTGGTTATCTCTAATCGGGAATTGTTCTGCATCGAAAACAATCGTAATATTGAGTTCAGTAATCTTACTGAAGTCAATGGTATCAGTGAAGATTGGAGAGCTCCCTTCATCGACTTTGTAGTTCATGATATACTCCCTGGAGATCCCAAGGAGGCTACGAGTATTCGTCGGCGATCTCTGCGATTCTACTACAATCCTACCACCAAAACACTTTACCGGCGGACTTATGACGGTCTTTTTTTGCGCTGTCTTGCTGGTGATGAAGCAAAACAAGTATTGCGTGAAGCTCATGACGGTGTTTGCGGAGCACATCAACCTGGTCCTAAGCTACAGGATCGTATCCGACGCATGGGTTATTACTGGCCCTCTATGGTATCTGATGCCATCGAATATGCAAGAAAATGTCGAGCCTGTCAAATCTACGCAGATTTTATTCATCAACCGTCAGAATTTCTTCATCCGACTACTGTTTCCTGGCCTTTTGAAGCCTGGGGCATGGACATCATAGGTCCCATCAATCCTCCTTCTTCTAGGGGACATCGGTTCATACTGGCAATAACCGACTACTTCTCCAAATAGGCCGAAGCTATACCATTGGCTGAAGTCAAGACCAGCAGTGTCATCAACTTTGTCAAACATCATGTCATCTATAGATTTGGTGTACCACGAAGGATCATTCATGACAACGGACCTCAATTCATCAGCCAAAAGTTCACAAGGTTCTGTGACGATCATCGGATTGACAATATCGCTTCAACAGCCTACAATCCTGCTGCTAATGGCTTAGCTGAAGCTTTCAACAAGACTATCATCAAGCTCCATAAAAAGTTTGTGTCTACTAACAAATGAAACTGGAGTGAAAAGCTTGGGGAATGTCTTTGGGCCTACCGTACTACGGTCCGCAACCCTACAGGCTGTACACCCTTCTCCTTAGTGTACGGCTGTGAAGCAGTTCTACCCTTGGAACTTCAAATTTCGTCTTTGAGGATTGCTATCGCCAATGAGATCACTACAGAGAGCAACGACCTCTTCGAATCCAAGAATTAGAAGAGCTCGATGAGAAGCGGTTAATGGCTCAACAGCATATTGAGTTATACCAAGCTCGCATCTCAAAGACTTTCAACCGCAAAGTTAAGATCAGAGCCTTTCAGAAAGGAGAGCTTGTTTTAACAGTCAGACGTCCTATGACTATGACTCACATGAGCAAAGGCAAAATCGATACAAAGTGGGAAGGGCCATATATCGTGAGCAAAGTCTTCTCAAATGGAGCCTATCAACTCACAGAGCTAGACGGTCGAGTTGCAATGATGCCTATCAATGGCAAGTTCCTCAAAAAGTATTATGTATAAATATAATATACATTGCTTGTAATCGTCAGACAAGTTCATAAATAAAATTTAATTTTATTTCATCATGAATGATAGTACATAATATCAAGGAAGGTCACTATCATCTTTCTCAAAATTGGGACGCAGGCCACTACCGTCCTTATCGAAGATATGATCAGCAAAAGAGCCGAGAACACTCTTGCCCGAACCCACCAGGAACTTGCAAGCAGCCATCCTCATGGCTTCTTCTTCTTCAGTCTTCCCTGGTTCAAGAAGGAAGTCCAAGATGTCCTTTGGCGGCTTGGGTGCAGACGAACCTTCGCCCGCTGCTATCTGCTTTGGCTTGGCCGGCTCAACTGGACGTTCCTCAGTACCCGCTTCCACCTTCGAGGCGATCTCAGCCTTCTTGGATGCATCAGCAGACGATATCTTTTTGTTGAAAAGTGAAAGTGATTATTCCATCTGATTTTCTGTTCTATTTATAGACAGAGATTCGTACGACAACGAAGCGACACATTCATCTGACGGTTCGTCCGTTCATTAAATCCCTCTAACGGTTCGTCCGTTCATTAAATCCATCTGACGGTTCGTCCGTTCATTAAATCCATCTGACGGTTCGCCCGTTCATCACATTCATCTGATGGTTTATCCGTTTATCACATTCATTTGACGGTTCATCCGTTCATCATATCTATCTGACGGTTCGCCCGTTTATTATATCCATCTGACGGTTCACCCGTTCATCCATCAGACGGTTAACCCGTTCATCATATCCATCCGACGGTTCATCCGTTCATTCCATTCATCTGACGGTCCATCCATTCATTTAATTCATTTGACGGTCCATCCATTCATCCCGACAATTTATTTTGTTCATTCATTTCGTTCACACATTTTGACGAATCATCCATTTCGTTCATATCAGCAACTTATCATCTTTGTTTAAGTTGTCTACCGAAATAATGATATTCAATAAATTATATTCTGCCATGTCCACATTACCTCTGAGCAGATATAATGAATATAATTATTTTCAAAAATTAAAAAATATATCATGTCCTGCACCTCTGAATATATTTTCTATTGCTATTATTTGTATCTGAATAAGATATGCCATAAATAATAGATCCACCAAGAAAATATCTTTTTATTGATTGATCAAAATTTAAAGACTTTACAACATTAAATATCACAAAAAGATTGAAGATACAAAAAGTCTTTCTCATTCTGCCGGCGGAGTCATTAAGCTGGTCATCTGCTGCTTTAAAGATTACAGCCGCTCCTCACGAGATTCCATCACTCGCTTCCTAGCTTCCTCCATCCCAGACTTGTCGTCGAAAGATGGCATGGTTACTATTCTGCGAGAGATTTCATCTTGATGAGTTGCGACATACTTATCTCTCTCCAGAGTCAAAGCATTCAGTTGTTGAACTACAGCCTGGTGTTGTGCGGCCTCATCCTCCAGAGCAAGCTGAATAAGTCTCAGCTCTTCTTTAAGACGGGCAGATTCTGATTGCAGCTCAGCAACTTTCCTCTCCTTTTCGTCAGCAACAGATGCTACTGTTTCCACTTTGGAATTATACTCAGCAGACTTAATAGAGAAAGTGTCCAAAAGAACTTGGAGGTCAACCTTCGCAACTGCGACTTCTTGTGACATCTTCTCAAATTCAGCTTGTACCAAGAGCTCCATCTCCTCCCTATTCAGCTCTTTGTAAATCTTAACCGAAGCCTCCAGCTCATCTAGTACATGTTCAAGAAAAATAGCCTGAGCTTCGTCACCTTGATAACGGATGGCATTGATCAAATAGGAGGTTGGACCTCTAACTGTGGAGAAAGCAGCATCTTCTTTCTCTATCACCCTATCTACTAGGGGTTTCAAAGAATTAAAGAAGAGGTTGTTGAAGGAGCTGATGATAAATCGGTTAGTAGCCAGAGCACCCGGAGTAGCAGCTACTCCCATAAACGTCGAAGCAGCAGCGGGTGTCTGTGAAGATAAACGTTCAGCTTCTTCCCTTTGAGTAGAGGGCTCTTTAGACAGAGGAGCCATCGTAGAGCTAGCTGCTCCTCCCAGATGTTCTTCTGCAAAATCAAATGAACCTTATCATTGATTGTTGTTGTTATTAGCAACTAATTGAAAAAGATCAAAAGTAAAAGGCAATCTTAGTATGACTTGGTTCGGCAACAAGTCTGTCAATTATTGGCACATATTCCAATCTAACAGAAGTTGCCTCAGACATTACTGTCTGGCTACTTCTGGCCTCAGAGCCACCCGAAAAATGTCGGCTACCACTAGCAATAGCCGTTATTGGCACTATGTCTGTGCATACGGGAGGAACTGGAGAAGATTCAAGCTCTG
The DNA here is from genome assembly GCA_029216955.1 of Iris pallida. Lineage (NCBI taxonomy): Eukaryota > Viridiplantae > Streptophyta > Magnoliopsida > Asparagales > Iridaceae > Iris > Iris pallida. Next base: position 1,415,714 of record JANAVB010009197.1, read on the forward strand.
CATGGATAAAAATATAGATGTCAGCTATTTGAATCTATGAAAAGAAGTTTGATAAAATCATTTAATACCTTGTGGATCAGCAGGAGTAGTTTCAACAGGTGCTACTTCTACACCCATATTCTTTTCCGGAGACACGTGCACCTCAACATCCTCTTCAGGATTCAGCGTGTCATCTACGGCTTCGGGAGACATATGGACATCAGTGCCCTCTTCTGGATTTAATGTATCATCAACACCTTCTGTTGATGTATCTTCATTACTTATACTATCTTCTGAAGCTTTCTCGCTGGTAGTTGCGGCGACGGCTTGATCGACATCATCCTGCAGACCGAAGTCGCAATCATTTAGAGCTTCAATCACTAAACGATCTTCTTCTTCACGGAGTGTTCCTGGTGTAGCAGGAAGCTTGATAGTTTCTACCGTAAGAGAAGGAGATTGCAAAACTTCATCATCCCTCTGCTCAGCTTCATCCCTCTGCTCAACTTTGTCCCTCTGCTCTGGAGTAGGAGTCTTCTGCCTAGGCTCGGGGGCAGGTGTAGGGGATGACATGGTTATTCCAGCAACAACACTGGCCACCACCGAGGACAAGATTTGTCTCGGAGGAGTAATCACCCTCTTTCTTCTTCTGGAGGCCAGTTTCTTTCTATGAAGAGGTCTCTCTGGACTCTTTACATCTACTACATCGACCTGCCTTAGAAGAGAAGTCGGCGTAGTCGCTTCTTCTCTTTGGGTCGACTCGGCCAGTTGCCGAGATTGTGACCTGGTGGTGACCTTCTCTGATGGATCCAGGATAAGTTTCTTCTTTGCAACCGGAGAAAAAGGTTCATTAATCCTTCTCTTTCTCTCCTTGGTTGGAGATTTGACCACTTTCAAGGAAACTCGCAGTGGTTCATTGACCTCCTCAGGGAAGTTAGCTTCCCTTGAGGCTTCCAACGGATCATCCACTGGCTCATGCTGCTCGTCATTACCTGGAGCTAGCATAACAGTTGCTCCCTTCTTCAATCGCATCACCGTCGCGAAGCTATCTACAAGGCAAAAGTTTTAGACGAATGTATTCGCTGCTGTGTAAAAAAGCGAATATGTGTATAACATCTGGGGGCCGTGATCACTCTTGGTCGGCATCGAGAACACGGTTCTTGTGTCTCGAGCGTTGTAATAAGCCCAGGCCCTGGCGCCATCAATCAGATACCACTTTCCTTGCAGACAAGTTATAGCATTGCCTACGTGGAACTGGTCGTTGCCGAATTGACGAGCAAAGCGGCTTGGCAGATATGGTTCTAAGAAACATTCATCTTCAAATCTATACACCAAGTGCGACGGCCTTATCGTCCTCAGCCAATCAAATGCTGCCCGACCCAACGGCTGCCTCCCAAGATCAACTAGATTTGTTGAGATATGTTCATAGCCGGTTGGAGGGGCAACACAGTAAAAATTCCACCCCTTTCCAAGGTTTAAAGCACGTCTGCAATCTTTCAGACTAGTGTATATCCATTTGCTCCAGGAGAATCTCCGTAAATAGCTACCGCCGACTGCTCCCATATCAGGGTTCATCAATGACGGATGGTGCAGAAGTAACCATCCAAACAAATAAGTGTAGGGCAGCTCCAGCCGAGGGAAGTTCCCCTTCTTACCTTTCCATTTGAGCATAGATTCAACATAAAGACGAAGACCCGCATTCACTCTACAGGTCATCGCCGACAGCAGATCCATCCGGTAGCCAAAGACTAACCGGACAGCAGTAAAGAGCACGCCACGGTGGAAGCGATCTACGGTGCTCGCTCCAAGTATGACGAAGCATCGAAGCCAATATGTGAGGAAACCCGCCAGCTGGGCTTCCTTTGACATGGGCCGGTAACCCATTATCATAAAACTCTCAATAAAATCTCCGGTCTTGAATGGAGGGTATTTAAGTTCGTCATCAACTTTGATGTCCATTTTCTTGTTTTCTTCCATCAATCTTATCACCTCACTGTGGCTGAGAGGTTTGAAGAAGGTAGGGTTGCACGTATCGTGATCCTTAGTCTTCTTCTCGATGATGTGATTAAGAAAAAGATAGGGCAACCACTTTGATGAGTAACAAGTGCCGAAAGAACCACCCTTATAGTACATGGAGCAAATTTTGTAGTAGCACAGTAGTTCTTCAAAAACGGCCACCATCTCTGCATTCTCTCGACGAAGTCGGTCTAACTCGTCGTTTGGTGGAACAAATTCTTCGTAAGGGAAGTCTCCCATTGGTAAGCTCGAGATATATTTCATCTCATGAAGAGCTAGTCCAATCTCCCCGCAGGGTGTTATGAATGTCCCTGTCCTAAAATTGTACCTCTCTTCTAAGGCGAAAAACAGATGAGGGTTGGGGAGGAATCCATATACGGTAGCGTATACCGCCTGATATAGCTATATCGCTTTGAGATTTTCTTCGAACTGAACCAATATCCAATTGGTTATGCAGTTCCATCTTTTTTTGTCTGAGTTCACCAGACCTGTCAACCGGATGTCCTGATCCGGGTATCTTCCCCCAGCCTTTGCAAATTCATTAGCAAAGATCGGCGTCCTCACCGGCAGCAGCAAAAAGGAGCTCCTGGAGGGATGCAGCCAGGCTTCAATCCTCTGAGCAAGGAGCTATGACGCTCAGAGGAGCTATAGAACATATCCCTGTTAATCGGTCCTTTCTTTACACAAATATTTCTTTTTCTTGTTTGCTGGAGAGGGGTAATATCCCAGTCCATCCTCCTAGGATGGCTCGTATGGGCATAGCGGGATAGAGGGAAGCATCTGGCAATGTCTGGTAACAGTATTATTTTCTCCTTTCTCTGGAAGAGTCTCTGCTCAACACAAGGTCTCGGCTGAGAACTCTTATCAATAGCCTTACCAAATAGAAACAGGGGTTTCATATGAGTAATGGCATCGGCAGTCTGCAGAGGCTGCCCATTCATCAGACTCAATAAAGTTTCGTTGTCCTGTGCTACTAAGATGGCTTGACGGGAAGACGGCAGAGCATATTGGGGAAATATTACATAGGACAAGTCTTCTTTAAACTCTGGTTCAGCAAGGGTCCCTGTAAAGATTTCATACTCTGGGTCTTCTCTGATGTTAACTGCATCAAACAGAAAGACAGAATTCAGTAAATACAAAATCAAAGATTCTGTCCAAAAAAATCAGCAAATTGTGCAAGCATCAGATTGCGCAACAACAGCTTCTATGCGCAAACTGTTCAATTGCGCCAACATATGCACAAGCCATCAGATTGTGCTGAATAACTTGCACAAAGCATCAGTTTACGCTGGACAGCCTTGCGCAAATCAGCAGATTGTGCTGACTTTTGCCGGCGCTTTCCAACCGATTGCGCAAGAAAATAGTCTTCATAAAAATGACAACTATTAGGTTTGTGCAACCAAAACCCTAAACATGGCGGCGTAGTATAACCAAATCTCTAAAAATAGATAGGTTTGAAGATTCAATCATGTCGAAGAACCCTAAAAAGGGTTTTCGGTCGAGTGACTACCTTGCAGCGCTGGATGACCGACTTCGTGTCGTGAAATATGCGGCACAGCATGAGTCGAAGACTCAGCGGGGGCTTTGCCCTTGTCGGCGGCGGAGCGCTTCGGAGCCATTTGAAGTCGACGGAGAAGAAGAAAAAGAGTCGGAGTGGGCTCGAGAATTTTTCTCTCTTAAGCAAAGTGAAAACAAGTAAAGAATGGCAGAAGGAAGAAGGTGAACTATTTATATTTTTTGATAGCAACGGTCGCCTCGGATTGCGCCGAAGAAATGGGAGCTGACTCCTCCAATTGTACAGACAGAGCATTACTTGCGCAACTTGATTTTAAAATCAAAATTCAAAGTATTTTGAAGCTTTGACTATTTTTCAAACTTCGAAAACTTTGAAGGGGGTCTTGTAGGTCCTAAAAATCAAGTTGCACCCATCAAAGAAGTCATGAAAATCAAATTGTGCATCCTTCAAGTGAACTGCGCAGGAGACAGATTGTGTAACAACACAATTGTGCAGGCTGAACTGCGCACTCATCCAAGTGCGCAAGCTGACGTGGCCTTGTCATCATTATCAGACAGAAGATCAGATCTTCTGACAGTCGACAGAACGAAGAACGAGGAAACTGTTCGTTTATCGTGCAGCACAGCGCTCGAGGACAGCTGTACATGCAGCACAATCGACCAGACTCTCTGCAGCACGGTCCATCCCAGCGCAATCTGAAGACAGCATAATTCAAGTGGCGCACTCCATCAAGACAACTGAAATTCTGTACGTGGCATGCATGCCATCACTTACTCATCATGTGGCAACCGTCTGTACATGATCATGCGCATTTCAATCAAATGATGCCATGTGTCTAATACAGTTGGCCCACGATCAAATAACTGCCAGCGTAGTCTGATGTCTGCGCGGTCCAATGCATGTCCAATCCATCTTGCGCAATCCAGAATAACTAAAAATTATCTATTTCCAGAACTCTATAAATAGAGTTTCAAGTCCTTCCTAGGGGGATCACATAGAGATCAAAAAAATCAGAATAAAGAGCAGAGAGTTCAGGAGTTCTTGCCCAAGTGCTGCTGCATTCTTCAGAGGCTACCACCTTCAACTTTAGATGCTACCGTCTTCAAAGTTCACATCGTCGAAGGGATAAAGCGATCGTCATTCAGATCGAATTCCTATAGTTGTACTTTTCCAGAATTCTTGTAATCTTCTTACAAAGTTTGTGAAATAAAGATCAACTTTTGTTTTTGCAAACAGTCCCCAGCAAAGTCGCCATTTTTGGGGACACAACAAAAAAAAGAAGAAATACTGTCTTTTCTTTATTGGCGCAAGGCACCACAAATCGAGTACGCCTGAGAGATCCTGCACTGAGGATCCCCGAGTACAAAAAAGAATTCTAGGGAATGGGACGATGGAGATCGAGCGACAGTTGCTCCTTTACTCCGTTGACACTTCGATTACAAAAGTGGGATAAAACCTAAGAAAATTGCTAACTCTCAGCTCACTGGCAAGAAGTACAGCAATTTGGCTCTTGAAAATGCTCTCCGTTCTCTGTTTTGAAGAGGGATGAGATCCCTTTTTATAGTAGTTCCTGAGCTGGAATGATGTTATGCGCCCACATGAGGAACACAATGGTTTTCATATGGGCGCATAGTCCTGCAATGGGTGCATAGGATGTAGGCGCATACAGGCTGTGCTTAGTCGTGGGTTGATCGTGGTACTGACGTGGCCGCATGCTTCGGTGCACGATTGCTCGTGGAGACTGACGTGGCCATACGCTTCGGTGCACGTTTAGATCATGGCTTTGACTGAGTCAGGCTTGGGCGCATAGCCCTGTTTCATGCTATGTGCCCTCCTTTTGGGGGAGCTTGTCTTGGGCGCATAGAACTTCACATGATGGCTTGGGCGCATAGAGCTTCACAGGATGACTTGGGCGCATAGAGCTTCATTAGCTTGGGTGCATATGTTCTCATTGGCTTGGGTGCATAAGGCTTCATTGCTAAAGTTTTCATGCTTCTACAGGAAGCCATACCTTTATCTGAAGTCAAGACTGGCAGCATCATCAAGTTCATCAAACATCATGTGATATACAGATTTGGCATTCCTCGACGAATCATTCATGATAATGGAGCACAATTCATCAGTCAAAACTTTACTCAGTTTTGTGATGCTAACATAATCAACAATATTACTTCCACAGCCTATAATCCTGCAGCGAACGGTTTGGCTGAAGCATTTAACAAAACTATCATCAAACTTCTCAAGAAATTTGTTTCTACCAATAAAAAAATTGAAGTAAAAAGCTTGGAGAATGCCTATGGGCTTATCGCACTACTATACGTACTCCAACTGGTTGCACACCTTTCTCCTTGGTGTATGGTTGTGAAGTTGTCCCACCATTAGAAATTTAAATCCCTTCTTTAAGGATTGCAATTGCCAATGAACTCACAACATAAAACAATGATCATCTTCGACTTCGGGAACTTTAAGTGCTTGACGAGAAACGGCTCCTAGCTCAACAACATATTGAGCTATACCAAGCCCGTCTATCAAAAGCTTTCAACCATAAAGTCAATGCGCGACCATTTCAAAAAGGAGAACTAGTTCTAACCGTCAGACGTCCTATGACTATGACGCACATGAGCAAAGGCAAATTCGAAGCGAAGTGGGAAGGACCCTACATTATAAGCAAAGTTTTCTCAAACGAAGCTTATCAATTGACTGGTATGGATGGTCGATGTCATGACCCGCATCCAGTGTAAGGGCACGAGACGTGGATACGTCCAGCCTACGTCGCAGTGTCGGTGGTAGAATGCTGTTCTAGGTCACAACATCTAACACAATCTAGAATATGCTCCAAATGGAGAATAATATATATGGTACAACTCAATCACAATAACTAAGATGGAATAGAAGAAAGATAATCTCAACAAAGAGTCACAATATGAATAATAATTTTGGTATAAACCACACTATAATAATATCTCAATACAAACACAGTGTCTCAACCACACTATAATAATAATTTTGGTATATATATATATATATATATATATATATATATATATATATATATAGGCACAACACCATATAGGCACAACACCATATAAAAAAAAATATATATATATATATATATATAGGCACAACACCATATACATATATATATACTTATAGGTAAAGGGATTTGGTTACTCGAATCCGAGATGTGATCTCAATTCTGGAAACCCAAACTGTATACGTAAATGGTAAATAAATAGAAAATAAAACCAAAGCTCACTTCCCGCAAGTCCAAAATGACATATACGAAACATAATCTCAGAAATTGATGGTTAAAAGTCAGAGAATCAAATTATTACAAAACTATTCAAATTCAATTTGTCAAAAACCCGAAATATCACAAATCGACCCAATTCGCACAATACACCACTAGAACCCGCAAAACTCGACAAGTACGAAGGTCTCGGTGTATGTGACGTGTTTGGGTACTCACGGAGTCGAAACCATGTCCATGTCGTGTCTACGGAGTGCGTATCGGAAAACCGATTTCGCATTTTGAAGGGTGCGTACACGTGCGTTCTCTCTCGATTGAGCGCCACACACACAATAAGAAGCCTCGTGCTCGTGCACACAGCTAGGTAGGGTCTCGAGCTAGGACTAGGACATACTGACACGACACTACGTCGTGCCTATACGACACGGCGACCCGCGAACAGCCGCGCGGCCTGCGCGCACGCGCGCGTGGGTGCGTGTGTGCCCGTGGGCGCGTGTCGAGCCTCATGGCTCACGATTCGAGCCGCACCACGACTCGGGATTGGGTCCCTAGGTAGTCTAGGTATAGGGCTAAGTGCTCGTGCTCCTGGAACGGGTCTTCGACACGTCGTGTTCGCGTACGAAGGCCGTATCGGCGGCAAAATTCAGCAACGTGCACTGCGCGGGCTGACCAGTGCACGTCAGATTTCTCTGCGCTCGCTCAACGAAACATCGTGAAATTTTTGGACCATGTGGGTAGAGGTTACCCCCACGTGCTCACGAAATTTCATGCGAAACGGAGCCCTGTGCGTCGAGTTATGACGCACAGACGGCAGGGCATGCACGGGGCCGTGCACAGGCCTCGTGCACGCGTGTCCGTGTCCGTTTCGGACACTGAAATCGTGTCGATTCCAGATCCGTCTTCACGAAAGTTGATCCAAATAATATTAGCAAGAATTTTATAAAAGCAAAAATGGAAAACACCAACTTTCAATTCTAAGTAGCATTTTGTCGAACACGTGCTACATAAGACCGATACGTGTCCGATACCGCTATCAAACGAAACCAAAATCCTACCAAACTTCATGCACAGGTCGAGGGTACCTATATGGATGCAATAATGAACAAAATTCAGAAGAAACAAAGGTAGAACGAGGTTTACCTTTTGAGAGTCGGAATCTCAATAAAAGGAATTCCCCGAGCGCTTTGTCGACCACTTTTTTCGAGCAAACGCCTCCAACTCCTTGCTAGAAATAATCCATCAAGTTCTCCTCCTTCCCACAATCGTAACACAATTCATTTGAGGTGAAACGGATGCCGGATGAGAAAGTTAGGGTTTTGGAGAAAAAGGGAAAATTAGGGTTTGCTCTTGTGGAGGCTATGAGTTTTTTACAAAATGAGAGAGGGGGGATGCTTGTGGTCGGCCACATGAAGGGGGTGTTAGGGTTAGGATTTGCACATGGGCTAATGTCATGACCCGCTTCCGAATAATCGAACACGAGTCGGACACGCCCAGCCTTCATCGTTGGACACGATGAAGTAAGCTATACCAATATCTAGGGAGAACTATGAATCCAGAGAAGAATGAAAGTAAATCACAGCATCTAATATCAAATCCCATAATCTCAAATACAAGTCTAAGAGTTATTACATTCTAGCAAATGTAAAATATATTGATGTCTCTAATACAAGTCCAGATAAACTAAAAAGAAAAATACTAGACTTCCTCAGCCTCTAAGTCCTAGGCAACATCAACTGGCTCATGGGTGCCTCCAGGCTCCTGCCCGTAGTAGGTGTCACAGATAGCCTCCAACTCACCTGCAACATATCCTAGCCAGGAGCGGAGCTAGGTATATCCAAGGAAATGAACATGAACATCATGGTATGAACAAGAATCACAGGAAAAAAATATATATAAAGTACGAGAAATGAGAACAAGACATGAAACCTGAACATGAATACTGAAAGTAAATACAGGGAACATGAAATGAGTCCTGAACATGAAATACAACATGAATCCTGAAGTGTGCAATATATCAAAATACATCCAGAGTGTGTGATCGGCTTGGGTAGATTCAGGGAACATGAACTGGTACGGCTTCGATCCCGCGTGCACGATGCGGGGCCTAAGCTATTCACATAAATAGTAACTCGGGTTTGATCACACATCTATAGTATTTCCCCTCCCAAACACAAGTAAACTCAAGAAACATGATACAAGACAGTCTCATGATATATCATGTCAACCAGAAGATACAAGAATGAATATACAAGACATAAGAAAATGGACAAGTCCGAGGAGTATACTTGCCTTGCTCAGGGTGATCAAGTGTGGATAAGAATGCTGGATATCCTCCTGTTATATATATGGTTACAATTTCATTAGACTATAAACAATTATCAACTAACTAAACTTATAAAGCAAATCCTATTTCTATGAATACCCTCTTCCAACTAAAGTATTTCTACCAAGTCTACTAGAGGAGAAGCAATGATGTCCTAACAACTTCCTTTCTTATACCCACTATCATCCTTTAAGAACATATATAAATTACCTAAAGCAACCACAGTTCAGATTTTTATAAACTCAGTGCCAACCTATCACTATGACTAATATATACAGTTAAGTTATGTTCTCTATAGAGATAACCTTACTAGTATTAGGATTTGATTAGACTCAATTCCAAACTCAACCTATAACTAGCAAGGCTTCTAGGTATTGGTATCTTACAATAAGTACTGTCATATCTAAAAACTCAAATTCCAAGTCTTCCAAAGATTCAACATATCCTAGATTAACTCTTGTAATCTAGGGTAACCCTTACTATAACCTATTGCAATCACTTGAACATTCAAGGACTGAACCCAATCAGTATTCTTAATGTCAAAACTAAAATGACTAGAATACTCTAATGAGTAAATCCCCAACCTGTCATTCAAACTTTAGGTGAGAAATCAGTCCTAAAATGAGACTGATACAATCAGTCCAGCTAAGGCTGATTTGGGTCAGTCTTTCATAGACTGATACATATCAGTCTCAGCTAGGATACTGACATGGTCAGTCCTGATAGAGTATCCAATCAATCCTTGCTACCACATATTCTTAAACCTAAGAGAGTTATAGTTCAACTAGATATCAGTTCCAAACACAACAATTCTTATTTCGAACTGGAACTTGGTTTCCAGCCTACACTATTTCAGGATTTAAACTTCAACAAAACTCCACACTCTTTATCATTTAAACCTGAAGTAACCTTCAGCCTATACTATAGCATTTCATCTATCCTCAGGACAGCACCTAGGTTCAGTAGAGTATAAACCTCAGCTATAGCTAACCAAGCCCCCTTCAGATAAGTTCCAAAATAAAGAATCTGACAGTCAAAATATTGCAGGCATCGACTCAAGTAAGTGGGTTAAACTTGCCTTAACACAAATCAGTTTTCCAATTCTCCACATAGTGTAAGATAGCTCTGTTCCCTGCAGTCACTGGGCATACAAGAGGAGACTTAAACCCACAGTAATATCTATTGTCAACCAACCTACAATCAATACTTAAAACCTGAACTCCCCCTTAATCCCCTCTCAGACATTCAATTATCACACACAGTTATAAAATGATTTCTTGAGCCTATGCATTCAATCTAACTAGAGATTTGGCTAAACCTGTGTGTTGCAATTTTAGATGAACTCTGATAGCTAATCCCCTAGGTCACTAAACAATACCAGCCTTGGGTCACTGATACTATAGTTCAGTCATAAGTAGGACTGAACAAAGGACTGATACAATATCAGTCTCAGTCCATAACAGTTGTCTATTGCATCATGACTCAATTAAGCTAAACTTGCATTCAGTTTAGCATTGAATTAACCCAACATCTCTATTTGGTAACTGACAGTTCTAACATGATATGCTCTGCTATTTAAAATCGAAAAGTTGATAGTGATGAAATCAATTAAGACATAATCCTCTCCTTGACAGATAACAGATTTTGAACAAAACTTCTAGTTGTAATTATCAGTAAACCAAATCAATTACTAACCACACATCTTTATCATTTACTAAGTATCCCAGTTGTCAATCTAACATCATTCTATTCTAAATAATCTGGTTCAAAGGATCAAACTACTGGGATACTCTGCAGTTCCTACAGTTCCCTTGTTATCCTGATACTCTATGATACTGTTGATCCGATACCAAGCACAATTATCATCAACTTATATTAGAGTGATTAGAAATACTTACACGAATCAGATCCAAACTGGATTGGCAACACGAATCCAAGAGTAGGACACAAGTTCTTCGTCACAGTAGATCTGGCTTCAAGTTCAAAACCCTTCTGATTTCAACTCGATCGATCAGACTTCCCAACTCAGGTCCTGCTTGACATTATTCTTCCCCCAAGTCAATCGATCAACCCCCTTCTTTCACTACAGAGGTGTACATCGATCAACAAACATCCTCAGGATTAAATAAAATCAGAATGGTTAGCTCGGCAATACAAATGAACTTACGATGGAAATGAAAGAACTGTCCTCGAAGGAGTTGATCAAATATTCACCAATTAATCAAAGCACTATCGATCTATGATAAAAATAAAGAGTCAAATAAAGGTTAAATTGCGACAACCAAAATTCCTAACGAACTCACCTCATCCTTCATCGTGTAAGAATCGAGCAAATGAATCGACTACTGGTCTTGCAACCCCAGATCTGTTGTTTTGCAAGGAAAAGAACTGAGCAATTTCAAATAAAATATTTCTCAGAATTAAGAAGTTTTGCAAGAATTTGTCATCCTTACCAAGGATCCAAGCGATTTAGGAAAGCGACGAATCGAAGGAAAAGGAGAAGAACTCGAGAATCACCAGTCTCCGATCAAGCCAGGAGCAAATTCTCCAGGGAAGGTTGTTGTCTCCATCGCCATGGTAGCTCTGTGGTTGAGCTCGAGAAAGAATGAGAAAGAAGAAATTTGAAGGACTGCTCTGAAATTGTTAGAGCAAGGTGAAGATCTGATCTGAAATATATAGGCAGTTAATTTGGGGATGGCGTGGGGATTAAGCACACCTAGAGGCGGGATATCCAATTTCCTTCCCTGCCAAATTGGTTAGAGAAGGAAAAGAGTTCGTTGAGATTTTGAATCTCAAAAACTAAATTAGGAAGAAAAGTTATAGTACTATAGTAGAGTGCTGTTAATCAGCTATTTAAAAGAGAAGGCCCATGAATGAAGGCCCAAGGCTTCAATAGATTAATTCAAAATAATATTGAAAAGTTCAATTATTTAACACTTAATTAATTATAGATAATCAATGAAACTATCGAAAAATGTTAAATTTGATGATTTTAGAGTGGTGGGGTTACAGCCAAGCACTCCTAAGTTGCTAAAAGGGCCTATGTCAAAAAGGCTAAAAAAGGCTTATGAAAAATGACTTAAAAATCATTTAAATCATTCTCAAAATAGAGATTAATCCTAAATTAATTTTAAAAGGCCAAATATGATTCTAATTACATTATTAGACTTCTGGTCAAGGTTGACTAAGGTCAAACCACTTATACTATCAAAACACTAATTCAGCTACCAATCAAACCACATAGCAATCACTCTAATTAATAAATTAATAAAATCTAAATAATACATAAAATTCAAATAAATTCATAGTGACTAAAATACCCTTAAAATTAAAAAGTGAGTGTGACAAATAATTAGATTTCTAATGTCATGGTTTGTCTCAAATCATGGTTAGCTAGGGTTAAACCGACTACTAACACAACACCAATTGAAATATTATAAATTAATCCAAAAATAAAATAAAACCACACAATTACCAAAATATCCTTATTTTAGAAAAGTGGTGGTTGCAAATCTATCCTCCTTAAAATAATTTCGTCCTCAAAATTAAAGTAGTCGTACTCCTTCTAGGTGAAACCCCTAACAATCATAGTCTTAAGAAAACTTATCTAAATTATGCAGTTGGAAAGATATCATATAGGGTTATGGCAGTAATATCAGTCTGAGGTCTCATCATCTAGCCATTATAGTCATACTAGATCAAAAGTAGTCATAAGGTATCAAAACATACAAATAATATGGTAGGGTACAGTAATCATCAAGACAGGATAAGGTATAGGTCCAGAACTCACCTCTACTAGGTCTGGTAGCTGGAACTCTCTCCTGGAGGTAGGCCTCGACTAGGGGCAGGTGTAGTAGGACAGTCTCGTATCTTGTGTGCAGCTGACCCACAAAATAGGCACAATCCTAGTCTCTTCCTGCAGTCCTTCCATACGTGCCTAGGTTTCTTACAGAAGGGACAGGTAGGCACTTGCTCAACTGGCCTCTGCTGGACAGGAATCTGAACTGGATAGGCTGGTCTAGGCTGGAAGCCGGGGTACTCCTGAGGCTCTGGGTATATACTGCTCCTCGCCCTCTTGGGACTAGGCTCTCCCCTAGAATGCATGTAATCCCACAATAATTGGATACTGAGACTCTGCGCTCTCATAACAGCCTGAAGTCTCTATACCTCCCACACATCCTGAAGAAGTCTGTAAATCTGAGCCCCATCAGGAATGGCATGGGGTACCACTCCAGGAGACAAAGGGAGGCCCTCAGTCTTCGGTTGAACTGCAGCCCTCTCCTGAAGGATAGGAGATGGAGAAAAACTCTCCGGTGAGGTTGCTAACACCTCCTTAGCAATGGAAGGAGGAAGTACAATCTCGGTCTCATCCGGAACTGCAGCTGTGCACTGGGGACAGACTCTGGTCAAGGGTGCCATATTAGAAAAAATAAGAAAAATAATAAATCATCGGGCTATAAGGCAGTCTATCATCCTATATGAAAACTGGTAATTATCAAAAAAAACAACTAGGAATTAACTATAAAGCGTTACTATTCTAAAGATGATCAAAATCAAAAGTTTAAAGCACAACTGTCAATAGCATTAAAATCCAATCATGATATATATATAAGAAAGTTTAGTCTCGACACGATCTAAGTTAATCAATCTCTAGGTAAATCAAGATTTGGGCAAGATAGGTAACAAGGCCATCGAAGTCTGAGCACGAGCATCCAAGGATAGAGATCTAGGTCATAATTAAATTTAATTCAGTTGAGTACGACTCAGGATATTAATATGATAAGAAAAGATGACCAAAGTCGATTGGTCGTGATCAATGAAGTTAGGATTCAATGATATTGAAAACTTTTAAAGGATAATTCAAATATAGGGAATAAGTCAATTTCTCCTTTTGATAGGAAAAACAAAATATAAGGTTTCATAGGGAAGTCAAGTTAATCATCTCTCTCTGATACCATCAAGCTTATTTAAACATCATTTGTCAATCATATCTTTATCTCATAAGTCCAAATATGAAAATCAACCTTTATATGACTACCACCAAGAATTTATACCCTTTTATTATGAAGATTGGACCTTGTCATGATCATCATAGGCTCAATTCCTAAATTCTAAAACATTACTTATGAAGCATACCATTTTATTTATTAGCACTCAATACTAACCACTTAATCATCTTTTAAATCCAAATTCTTCCACCTTGTCTTAAATTAGATCTGAAACCTCTAAATTAAGTTTTATGAAATCCTTGAACATGTTCAAATTACTCTCCTAGTGTTATTCAATCTAAAACTACTAGGCCTTACAAAACTTATTCTCCATTATAAAATCACCCTTCATATTTCCTTAAACGTACACCCTCAAATATTATTCTCCTTAAATTTAAAATTTTCTCAAAAATCTCTATATTTTCTATAACTCAAAAATCCTTGTGTTCTTTCTGTTCTTAGCCATTTTCTTGTAATATCTTATTCAATTTTGTATTTCCATCGAATACAGTTAAAATCTCTTCTCTATTACTAATTCTCTAAATTTAATATCATAGCCTTAAAGTGAAACGTCTCAAGAATCAATAACCAAAAATTATCCAAGTCTTTAAACTATGTCGACCTCGAATATCCTCGTCAGTTAGAAAATACATTTATGAATTATTTATATCCAAATATTTCTCTGTGTGTGATCATTCCTAAATTGATAATATAAATCTCTTAATTTTATTCTCACTTTTTACCACACCTCTATCTCAAAATTCTATATCAAGGTCCATCATATTATATTTCTACCCAGATTATCATGAGATAGCAAATTATATCCTTTCTAAGCTAGATGATTTATGTTGCTTCCTCGACCTTTCTAAGGTAAAAAGGTATGGAGATTCAAAGGTTTCAAAGTATAGATGACAGAATTAGATACAAGATAGGTGATTGATGTAATTGGGACAGAGTTAACTAAGCTAAGGAAAAGATGGTAATACAAAAAATAATGGTAAGAAAGAAATAATGATAAAATCTGTTCTTGCTCATCTGTTCAAAAGAAATGAACCAATTTAAGATATAATTTGATAACCATACACGTCTTTCTGAAATCATGTTGCTAGAATTTTGCCACGCCAGTAAGCATAGCTGCAATAAACAATAGAGTCCGTAACTAAGGTATACACCCTATAATCATATTATTTAGAATTCTTACCACGCCAACCGGTATGGCTGCAAGAAAATCTAGATTCCATAACTAGGATAAGTATATCTAAATCAGACTCTATATCCTTGTCAGTCTAACCAGTATGACTGCAAAAAATTCTAACTCCATAAATAAAGTAGACATTTACCTTTCTCACTGGCCTTATCAAGTATGTTATCAGGTTATACCCTAAATTCCAAAACAAATAAAGATAGATATATATATATATATTTAAATACAAACTCAAAGTTAACAACTAATCATCAAGATTCAAAATTTAACAATGAATCCATCAAAATCAAATTCAATAACAAGGAGTAACAGATGGATCAAATGAGTAATGGGTGAATCAAATCAAGGGAAAAGAATTCAAATCGAAGTTAAAATAAGATTCTTAAGGGTCGTCCAAGGAATCTCTCAAGGAATCCTAATAGTGATTGAGTATCCTCTCATTCTAACTCTTTACTTCCTATACTCTATAGCAGGCTCGTAGTAGTACAACTAAGTCGCTATACTACAACAACATCGTACTAATACAAGTCTGGACCTACGTGGGCTACCACTAAAAATGTGTCACGACCCGCACCCAGTGTAAGGGCACGAGACGTGGGTACGTCCAACCTACGTCATAGTGTCGGCGGTAAAACGCTGTTCTAGGTCACAACATCTAACACAATCTAGAATATGCTCCAAATGGAGAATAATATATATGGTACAACTCAATCACAATAACTAAGATGGAATATAAGAAAGATAATCTCAACAAAGAGTCACAATATGAATAATAATCCCGTTGTAAACCACACCATAATAATATCTCAATACAAACACAGTGTCTCAACAACTAGATAAAGATATAAGTCTAATCTATACTCATGGCAAGTCCTCAGCGACTACAGGATCCTGCTGAGGGTCCAGTTCACCTGTATCAACTAAGCCTGCTCCATAGTAAGTGTCACAGTAATCCTCATCATCTGTAATATTTCAACAGGTCCATTCAGGCCAGGAACGAATACATATCTCTCACACAGATCACAACATGAAAGAAAATATGAAACAAGATATAGAATAATATACATGAACTGCTAATAAAGAAATAAGACTGTAAAAGAGAGAACATGATATATGAAAATAGATATACATGATATAATAAGAGAACTGAACTATCTATGTGGTGTAGAGCACAATCTGGTTTTGTAAACTGGCTTAGGTTATACATGACTTAAATCTAGTTTGGAGTTGTATATGAAAAGGGTGTAGATCACATAACCAAATAAATACTCCTCCTGTCCCAATCAGTACACAAGGATCTTTTCTGGTTATGTTATTGCACATGAAAGTAGTGTGTCACATGGATAGCTAGTCCACATACATACTGGGTTATACATGAAGGCTCACATGATCATATGTGTATATGAATGTCACATGAGTATACATGAATAAATACGAATACAATGAGTAGACGATGCACATAATAAAATACATGAGCACAATATACCCGATGTATCCGAAAGAATATCATCACATAAAGAGATCCATATAATACTAATCCGTGATAATGTCATGACAGCAACAAGTAAATTAGTCTATAACAAGTAAATATGTCCAAGCAAGAATGAAACGGTCAGAGAATGTACTCGTCTGACTATCCAAGCTGCTGATGAGGAAGTGTGACTGAACTGGAGCAATATAATCCTACTTAAAACAACCACAAGTCACAACAAGGTCTAAAATATCATAATGAAAGCCTACAATGCAACTCTATATGCTTCTAGGTCCCTTTTGGTCAAAGTCAACCCTTGGTCAACTCTTGTCAAACCTGGTCAACTCTGGTCAAATCGGGTCAACTCTAAGTCAACTAGTCCGTTTACTAATTTTTAGGTCATACACAAGTTTTCAAGTCATTCTAAGTCCGTTAGAGTTGATTTGGATCAATTTTGACCCAAAGTTGACTTTTATCAACTTGGTCAACTTGCCAGTCAACTCGGCTAAACTGGGCTCATTGGGCCGATCCTAATCTGTCTTAGTACTCCTTATTTGCAAAAATAAAAAGTTTATTCTAAACTTAAAAAGAATCGTACAAAGTACAATGAATTCTAGGAAAGTACAACTTTACGAATCCGATCAGAAGACGATTGCTTTATCCCTTGGATTATGTGAACTTGAAGACTACAGCCTCTGGAGAATGCAACAGCACTTTGGCAAGAACTCTTAATTTTTGGTCCCCTGATAATGGTTAGAAACTCTATTTATAGAGTTCTGGAAATAACTATTTTAGCAGTTATTCTGATGTGTGCGAGGTTGATCTGCGCGACTTCAGGTTGCTCCAACCTCAGGTTACGCCAACTTCCATTCAGTTACTCGAACGTGTACGAACTGTATTTAGATGCATGGCATCACATGATTGAGATGCGCATGGTCGTATACAGAGTAGTGGACATATTTTGAGAGATTAGTGGCATGTGCGCCACGTCATCCTGCTTTAGAACGTTAGTTGTTTCAACTTTGTCAGGTTGTGCGAGCTTCAGTTAGAGAGTCAAACTGCACTTGATCAGGTTGCGCCTAGGTGCAACTCAGTACATAGTCACATGGCATCATTTGAGTTATGTGTCAGTCTATGAGGAAAGTTTGATCAGGTTGCGCCTCGGCGCAACTTGCAGAGTGCGCTGAACAGCTGTCATTAATGACAGCAAATCGTCTCGAAATACTTTGAATTTTAAAATGTCACAAAACTTCGAAATACTTTGAATCGTGACAATTATTGCGTCAAATTGCGTCTATCTTGCGCAGTTTGTTGCGAGTTGTTACGATATTTTATCCGCAGCTTGGGATGACTGTTAGGATTCTGTTTAGGCTATAATTAACCCCTTGTTAACCGACTTTAACTCTTTACTTTTGCTTTAATCTTCTGATAGAATTCTTCGAGCTCTTTCGATCTTCCCTCCGATCATCTTCACAACAAAATGGCACCCAAGAAGACCGCCGTCGATAAAGGAAAGGGTGTTGCTGAACCATTGACCCGTGCTCCGCCGACCCACGTGCTGTAGTATGTGTCTCCCTCTTCACGACAAGAAATGGCTAACCCTACTTTGGTAGGTGACCGAGAACGAACGACTTTGAACATGGTGGTCGACTTGATTTTCGATTTGAATGACTTGCGCCCCTCTTCTTAGAGTGTTTAGCACATCACAGACTTTGCGCCACCCTTATTCGGGTGTGGTTGCTTATTTGAGCACTGTTCGTTCTTACGAACCGTGTTGCGCATGCTGTCGCGCAACTAAATTGTCACTACAAAAAAGTGACCTTTTGGGACAA
Source organism: Iris pallida (assembly GCA_029216955.1). Classification (NCBI taxonomy): domain Eukaryota; kingdom Viridiplantae; phylum Streptophyta; class Magnoliopsida; order Asparagales; family Iridaceae; genus Iris; species Iris pallida. Next base: position 1,434,290 of record JANAVB010009197.1, read on the forward strand.
CAAAAAATGTCATAATAAATAGGTTTACCGTCCCAACTACTATTTGGGACGGTCTTTAGGACGGCAATGGGCGGTCTTATTAGGGTGGCGTAGCAAAAAGTTGAATGACGGATATTTGCCGTCCCAAATACTTATAAAGGACTGTTAAACTCCCGTCCCAAAAGGTTTCAAAATTACAAATTCTGCAGGACAGTTTATAAATCTGTCCCAAAAAATACGTCCCAAAAACTTAATCCTCCTCCTATTTGTATATGAAATATACAATTAAATTTTATATAGAAAAAAATCACACATAACTATTTAATCGCAAATGCATTATGGTAGCTGCAACATTAAGACAAGAAATTTTTATAAAACATTTAAAAGTCATATCCAACTGTTTACAAAATAAAACAAAAGTTTACATCACGTCGAATCTTTCCCCCATAACATAAAATTCATATCCCATTGTTTACAAAATGAAAGTTTACATCACGTCGAAAGCCGCATGTGCATGTCAAACGCACCATCTGCAGCCTTCTTTGGAGCAGCCTTCTGTGAAGGAGTTACACGACAGCAGATGGCTGTCCTCGAGAGAATCGCCAATTCAGTGAAAGCCTCCTTATATCTCTTCAGAACAATTTCTAAAGCAACACCATCCACAACAAATGCCAAGTCCTGTGGAAACAAAGAAATAAGGGCAAAGTTCTTCATGGGAGTAAAAGATTCAGCTGAAGTATGACTTTATAGTTTTGAGAGAAACTACAGATGCAAAAGGGCATGCCAAATTGAGAAAAGCGAACCAGCATACATGACCATGGGTAATGTGAACACAATGAAATTTTGAACACCTAAACATTTAATAGATACACTGATAAAAAACAAAAGGTTGTCACACATTTAAAAAAAAAAGAACTGCTAAACATGAAGTTGATAAAACAACAATGACAGTTTTAAGTGTACAATCAAAGAGCTACAATCACCTGAATTTTCTCTCTTTCTATCAGCTCTCTCGCTGAGGAGTCTCTCTTTCTCACAATAAAAATAGAAGGAAAAAAACATAGATTATAAAGTTGGCTTAGATCATACAGTACCCCGGATATGAACAAATTAGGGCTCAGAATACATGGTATCGTCATAACAAAATTAGAGCCAAAAGAATAATCAGATCTTGAAGAACAATTTCCAAACCAAAATTCAACTGAAAATATCTTCCCTCATTCAAAAAAGTTAGTCACTAATACTAAATTTATAAGAAAACTTGATGATACTAGCAATCACAAATCATGTAAAAGGTTATCTAATCATAATAGCCCATTCACTTGAAACCAACAATGAATAGCCCCCAGATTACAGGATTTGTCATCACAGCCCGAAAATCAAAGTATGTCAGTAAGATTTCAAACCCACACGCCAAGAAGGAAAGAGCCTGACACCATTCTACATACGCAAAAATAGAGAAAATAGAGTACCATTAGGCAAGAAAATAGAGAAAATAGAGTACCAAATTCAACCTTACGATGCAACCTTCCAGGACTTCGACAGTGCTTGGTTTAAAGTATCAGGTCTGTGAAGTTTTGGAACAACAATCACATAAAAATCTGTAACAGACTAATTTAACCAAAAACATGAAGTTAACTTCTATTATAATAATGGTTAGACATTATGCACATTTAGAGAAAATTAAGCAAGTGAGCACGGCGATCAAAGCAGCAACTTGTGATAAAACATCAAGAACCCAAACAAAAATTCAGAGAGTAGCAGTAGATTACCATTCTCTTGACTTTTGAAGAACCAAAAAGAACATATAGCAGCAACTTCTAATCCCCAATGATCTGAAAAGTTAAAGATAGCTAGAATAAGTTTTGGTAGGAGAATATTGACACACAAAGCTTATTACAACCAATATCTCCATAACAAGTGTTTACAACCAGAGAGAACCAAGTCATTTAGTACCATAATTGTTTGTGTCATGAAAACTCAAGCCTGATCATAATCTTCATAGATCTCCTCGTATGGAACTCAAACCTGACCGATACAGTGGGTTTAAGTTCAAAACATAGACACTAGGACTAGCACTACCTAGACTTTACCTGATATTCTTTGTAGAATATTTGGATCCAACCCATTGAGCTTTCTTTAGACCTGTATGATGCACGGTTTTATGACTGTGGAGCCTTCAACTTGTAGAGATTCTCAGACAAAAAGACTAAACATAGAGGATGCTGGTATCAAAAAGTAAAGTATAGTGCAGCACAAGCAGAAGAGGGAATGTGTAGCACATGTATCAGGAATCTAAAAAAATGAGTTTGCAAACCAATCTTCCTTTCAGACTAAATCAACCTAAAATAACAATCTTTTGTGATACATACAACAAGATGTAGTAAAAAAAAATTGAATCTTAGAAAAACGAAGACAATGGGTGCTCATATTCTGTGTATATGGGAGTCTCTCATGCCACTTTGCAATTAGAGTTCAGAATATGAAAATTTTCCACAATGGTAGCACTCAAAAACAAAAAGAAAAAAAGAATAATGAAAAGGAAATAATTAGAGGTTGCATCATAAATAGCCCAGACACGCACAAATAAAGTCTTCATAAGAGTCCCAAAAAGTCAATTTCAGGATCTAGAAATGAAATTAGTCATCATAGTCAGATATCCAACTTCACTTGTGATACTTCATAACACTATACCCATTCAAAATTTTAAACAATGGTTAGGAAGTGATAAAAATAGGCACCTGCCATACCAACAAAGAATGAGGATCAATGAAATCAAACATTAGTCCAAACTCACTGGTCACTGTATAAAATAACAAAGTTCAGCAGTGGCTTTGAAGGAGCAATAACCGGAGCATAAAATAATCGTAGTGTGGTGGCATACCCTCTCCGCACGGGCCATTCTATGTTCCTGCCAAAACTGCTTGTGGTGGAACCATCTGCTGATGGTCAGGTGGTGGTAGTGGTGATGGGCATGGACATGGAACTGAAAGATTTTGGTGAGAAATGGATTTGAAAGGGGATGAATTATAGTGAAACGAAAAATAGAAGTGTTTTAAAATTTAAGGAAATGTTTGGGCGCCAAATTTTGGTAGTAGAATGACGTTTAACAACAAGAAAATTACTTGTATTTGTCTACCTTTATTGTCAAACGTCGGTCCTAAACCGACTTGACGATAAACGTTAGAAAAAAAATGTCGTGAACGCCCCACGTATGCGACGTTTTTCACCAAATGTTGGTAATTCCTTGACATCTACAAGCAAACGTCGGTATTTTTCAACGTTTATTGAAGAACGTCGGTATATTATGCCTTAGCCAACTTTGTCATAAACGTCGAAAAACAAAAACGTCGAAAAAGCCCTATTTTCTTGTAGTGATATTTGTGTTTGATGCAGTGCCTTTGACATGCAATGCAGTTATCAATAAATGTTTTGATATTTTTTGTGGTACCTCTAGATTTCAAATGCCAATCTTTTGGTATTTATGTTAAGTTAGTTCAGAGGGGGATTTTTGTTTCGGTATATCAAAATAGAATATGATGGAAATTTTCTCACTATTTAGACTCAAAGAGAAAAAATATTTGATATATCAAACTTATGACTAATCATACGGCCTCAACCTATATACAGGTCATATACAAATAAACAAAAACATATGAGTACTTTACTTCTATTAATCAGCTAAAATGAAATTATATTAAGATGTAAAATATATATATAGCTGAAACCTTTTAGGATAAAAACTAAAACTAGGAAAATGCATTCACTCTAGAACAAGTGGAGGTGTAATTGGACCACTAAATTTCTAGGAAGTAGCAGAACTCGAATAATATAGGAGTCTGCTAGATCCTTTGAAAAAGATAACAGTTCAAAGAATTTATCTCTAGGAAGTCTAATCCATTGGAGACTATCTATGTCCATCCTGAACCCCAGATGTTATTTTAACAATTATCCAACTATTCTTATGCCCAAACCAAGAAATAAAGCATTTTCCAAATAAATTACAGAAAGTAACAAAAAAACAACATATCAGGAGATTATCCCTTGTTTGGTTAAAAGAACAGATTTTTGAAGAAAAGATCAACTTGTTTTGCTAATGAAAGAGGTAGAGCAACCTAATAAAGTAAATAAATAACATACAATTGTTCCATTCAAGAATTTGCTAGTTTTGAATGATGCCTTCCTAACCAAACCACTAAACTTAAAATACACACATTACACTCTTACCCTCGCAAACACAATGCGTCTCTGTTAGTGATTGTGCCCATGCATGTGGACATGAGTATAAACATTAATTACAGCAAGGATAAGAAAATCAATGTCAGCCGTACCGGGTCATATTTGAGCACAGCTGATATGAAACTGTAAAACATAATAGTATTGGGTGAAAAAACCATAAATATAACGAAGATACCAGCCAGCCCTGGCCTGTATTGAAACTACCTTTTAAGCTATTTGAGACATTACATAGTAAGTTGGTTATTAAATATGAAATTGCCATGTTAATTTCATATAACCAATAAATTGTTAATCAAAGCCATCATATAGCTACAAACTTTAGCATGTCATTTCTTATGTTTCAATAAGTTTCTAATATTAAAAAATCTATAGCATCGGTATCTAATATTGATGCTCATAAATTATGGTTATTCCTATACCAACCAAATATTTAACATTGATCCACAAGACAGCTTAAAAATCTGTGCAAATTTTATGGTGGAAAAAGTGTTCTACAACTATATTAAAAACCTTCCAAGCCATATGCAATATGAGACTGTCTACACAGCCAAGCCGTGTGTAGTACAATTTGCTTCGTTGAGGTCAGTAAGGAAGCATCAGGGTATACCTTAGCAAACTCTAAAGGAATTTAGAAGAAGATAGATCCTTTACAATAGAATTGTTGTATAGTCATTAAGTGTATCAACAACGTAAATAATATACTTAGGGATTAGCTAAAAGATCATTCCCCCAATTAAAACGATTACAAAACTTATAAAGGTGCTCTTCTGAGTCTGTTCCATTAATTAGTTGTTCCAGAAAAACATAATAATATCAATAAAGCAATACAATTATAGGTGTTTTATAAATCATGGAACTTCTGAGGTTTCCAAAATGTAACTCAAACCGTTAATTTCTTCTGATTGCTGAATAAAATATTCAACCATATCATTGATCCGAAACGATAAAATATATAAGCATACATCAGCTAGCTAATATGACAACACCATCATGATAAAAAAAAGAATCAAACAATCAAGCAAACAAGCAAACAAGCAAAGAAAGAAGCCTTTCTGATTTGATTTTTTTTAACATAAACCAATAAAGTGAAGTTGTAGACAAAAAATCTCACAAATATCAGCTGAGGAATCCCGATGTTGGCTGTGAGATTGATGATGCTCGTCCGCAAGTCGATGACAAAATCTCACGGGTCGATGATAAAATCTCTTCTAGGCATCTAAAGCAGTAAAAAAAAACTTATTTCCTAAAATTGGTACTACAGATACTAAAAGTTTGTACCAAACAAGAAAATTTACTAACAATCATAAATATCCAAATGTCAAACATAGCCGATAAATGTGACATGAAGAAGGCAACTAAATAATCATACTGCTAGGTACTAGTAAAGCAACCCCACCCACCTGACTATGATATGCGCCTTTCATTGTTGATCTCTCCTTCTGATTTGTCCTGGTGATCAGAAAAATAAATAAAATTTCATTTTACTTTTGGACATAAATGTATAACTATGCAGCTTGTAAGTATCCCTTAGAAAGCACAAGTGGATACTCCCAAAATTCTTTACGGCACAGTGGCATATACTGTTGAACATGTACTGGACATGGACAAAAACACTAACAAATTATACTATGATAGCCAAAATCTATGATGTGTCCGTGTCGCCATGTCTACCATGTGTCCATCTCACCATGTCTATGATGTGTCCGTGTCGCCATGTACATGTCCATCTGGAGTAAAATAAATTCTTCTTTACCAAAAAATTAGGGCACCGGGATACCTGAGGTTAAGAGTGCCACAACTTATATAAACAAAAATCCACCCCTCTATTTTCGTCCTGTCTCGTCGCGCCTCCCAGTGATCATCAATTAATCAGCCCGTGCACACATTTGATTCGATACAGAGAAGAAGAATAAGCAGCAGCAGCAATGATTTACAGAAGAATAAGCGAGGCGTAGGCGAAGCTGAACTTGTCCCCCGGCTTCCGTTTCCACCCGACCGATGAGAAGCTTATTCTCCACTACCTCTGCGAGACGGTCACCTGCCAGCGAGTCCCCGTCCACATCATCGCCGAGGTCCAACTCTACAACCTCTAACATGTCTTGTTGATCCGGAGGTGACAAAGCCTATGGATCGGAAAGCTTACCTTGGTCTGAAACGGTCACCGTCGTCAGCCTTTAAGAGGAGTCTGAGCTGCTAGAAGGAGGAGAGGGTCACGCCAAGCTCCATCGCCTTCGAGATAAGCCCAGACTTCACGATGCCGAGCTCCTATTCTGGGATTAGGGTTATGATTTGAGGAGGGTTAGAAGAAGGAGGGGGGAGGGATTTGGGGAAGCCCAATTTTTTTAAGGTTTTAATGTCCAAATTTTTTAAGGTTGTAATACCAAAAAAAAATTAAACATGCGGTAGGGATTTATGCTCCAAGATCCAACAGATATGAGAGAATATGAAAGAGGGAAAATTTTTCCATAAAATTTGGTAATGAACAGCCAAATATTTGTTATTCCTGCCGAGACTATTTGGGACGACCCTAGAAATTATTTGCGACGGTAAATTTTAATAGTCCCAAATAAGAGATCTATTTTTCAATATGTCCTAAATATTACTAACTTTTTGTTACCAAAAACATAGTCGTCTCGAAAACTATTTTTTTAGGACGTTGTAGACTAGTGTTCCTAATAGTGTCGTCCCAAAAGTCTACTTTTTTTGTAGTGTGTTGCGCAACCAAGGATATCGCACAACCAAGTTGTTGTGCAACCCAGTATGTCGCGCAACTCAAGATGTTGTGTCACTACCACAATCTAGTTTGAGGGTATTTTTGTCATTTTTGGGGTTATTTGAATTTATTAGAATTTATTTGAATTTATGGGAATTTTTAGGATTTATTTTGGAATTGTTTGAATGAAGGTTGACTAGGTTGACTTTGACTAGCTTTGACTTGGTAGGCTAACCTAGAAGCTAACCCTAGTTGAGTTTGGACTTGGTTAGATTATGAGACCCTAGGTTAATTTAAGTTAACCATACTCTAGTTATTAGAATCAATTCGGAAATAGAGATTAGAATAGAAAGCTTTTGGTCACAAGTCATGACTTGTGATTTAGAACCATTGTTTTTGACAAAGCCCAACCCATTAGCCATGTGAACCTAACCTAGCCCAAACCACTAGTGGCCGGCCACATAAACCTAGTCCTAGGGATTCCCACCCTATAAATATTCTCCTCCATTTAAGGCTAGCCTCTTTAGGAAGAACAAGTTTTAGAAAGAGGTATTATCCCATCTTCATTAATTCATATAAAATCCTATTTATTTCCTTTTTCCCTCAAACCAATTACAATAGGTTCTAAATATAGTGTTCTTGCTATTGTGGAGTGTTATTCTCAGATTTATATCAATTTGGAGAAGTTTGCTAGCAAGAGGTACCCCCTCCCCCATTTGAGGCTTTTCTTGCATTTGGTCACCAATAGGTAAATCTATATAAACTCCATTAATTTCTGGATTTCTTTGCATGTAGACCTAGCCCTAGGTGTCCCCTAGCCATAGGAATTGATTTCGTGTCCAGGTGGACCCATTTCGTGTCCGTATCGGACACGTATCCGACGTAGGTCTAAGTGTTTGATGAAATGTCCCAAAGGGCATTTCGGTTTAATTTCTAGAAAGTAAATGAATAGAAAATCATGTTTTTATGTTGCTTACATGTTTCCAGTGGACTGATGTGGTTTTGGTGTCGTGTCGTATCGAATTGGACACGTGTACACGAGGGTGCACGCGCGCGCGCACGGGCTGCGTGTCCTGCTACTCGGGGTCAATTTCTTCCCATGTAGGACACGTGGACACGTGACACTCACTGGACACGACGGGGCTATGACTGACACCATGTGTATCAAGTCTCATGTGTCCCCATGTCGTGTCGAGGGAGCACGAGCTCGTGCACGGGTTTTACACTGCACGCGTACAGTGGTTTTGGGCCACTGATACGATTTTTGTATCGGACACTGGCACAACTTGGACACGTGTTATCTAGCCTAATGTGTAGTCCTATATGTGGACTACCTAGGTTAGTAAGCACGAGGTGTCCCATACTCTGTGTCGTGTCCAGTTCATTTGGACATGGCTGCACGAGCCTGTGCCCAACTGTGCACTGATTTGGTTTTTATAGTGTTTGGACACGATTGTGTCATAATAGTGGACACGTGTGGACCCTGGGACACACTCACATATATATTTTCATTACCAACCATTAACTTTGCAATTTAATTATTTTGAATTACATTTTTTCCATTTTCCCCTAATTTCTGAAACTAGTATCAGTCCTATATTTCTGTGTTTTCCAGTTTTCATATTCGAATTTTGGCAATAAAATTCACCCTTTTTAATGCTGTTAATGATTGGTTTAAGTCTCTAAATTGGTTCTCCTATATGTAATCTACTTGCGTTTCAAATTTGGGGTGGTTTGGTTATGAATTGGGTTCAAAATGGGGGTTTGAAATATTGGGACTGAAAACTGTTAATTTCTGAACTGTTGTGTGACTAAATGAATTGATTTCCTTACCTCCTCTTCCCTGTGCAGTGGCAGTCCCATTCCTGCACACCCTCACTCCCTAACAGCCACCCTTCACTGTACACACTCTCACATCACACCCTCACTGTCACTCACTGTTTTACACTCTCCACACACACACACATGCCCTCTCTCTATATACATGTGTAAGTATATATATTATATATGAATAAATACATGTATGTAATATATGTATATGTATGTATATATACTATGTGCAAATCTATTTATGTATGTATATCATATATGTATGTAATGTATACATGTAAGTAATGTATATACAAAAAAAAAAATATATATATATATATATATATATATATATATGTGATAGTTCCAAATGAATATAAATTATAGCCTAATGTAATGTATCTAAATAAATAGGTATATTGATAAATGAGTTAGACATGTTGAATGTATGCTAGTTATATAGCACATAGCTATACGGTGATGATGTGATAAAGTTGGGATAGACTTGATAGGCTTGCATAGCCTTGTAATGGTATGTGTTAGCTAGTTTAGCCTTGTTTAGACTAGTATGGACTAGTTAGACCTAGAATGACTAGTTTGACCTAATTTAGACTTGTTTGACCTAGTTTGACCATAGTTGACCTAGGTTTGACTTCTTGGTTGACCAAGAGTTGACTTTGGCCTAGATTGACCTAGATTCATCTAGAATGCATTGAATTGCATATTGTTATCATTTTAGACTTGTTGTGACTTGTGTTGTTCTGATTAGGAGCCAGACACCTCTCCTCGGACAGTATATTTCATCTGGACACTCAGATACCAGGCGAGTACATTCTCTGATCATTTTATATCCTGCTTAGAATTATTTTTCTGCATTAAATTACTTTACTTGATACTGTCACGTTAGTCACACGGATTGGTACTATATGGATCCTTTCTTGATATGTTATCATTTAGGAGCATCGGATATTACATGTTCTGTGTGTTTTACATACATTGTGTATCACTATGCTTCTTGGTTCATTGATCACTTGTGACATGTACTCTCATGATCACTGAGTCTCCTTGAATCTCCCACTTATGGGCATTCCCAAAATCACCCATTTATGGGCATCCATGTATCACCCTTCGGGGGCCATTGCATGGAATCATAACATAACCTGGCTGGATTCTTGTGTATTGATTGGGGGTACGGGAGAGTAGAAGTAGACATGTGAATATTATCCAAGTAGTGTAGCATCAGAATTTTTTTCGTAGTGTAGCATCAGAATCTCCTATGCCATTTACATGTCTATATCGTACTCTGACTCACTAGCCACTGTTAGTTCTCTATTATATAGTAGATATTTCTACAGTTCTATCTCTCTGTTTACATACTGTATTTCCCTCAGTACCTGTATCTTACTTTACTGCATGATTATATTTTCTAACCTGCTATGAACTGTTGAGATATATTGTGCTCGCTCCTGTCCTGACTGGACCTGTTGAAAATATTACAGAGGACGAGGAGGAGGCCTGTGTGGATACCTTCTACGGGGCAGCCCTAGACGACACTTGCGATCTGGACTCTCAGGAGGACCCAGCTCTAGCTGATGACATTACCCCCATTGCCTAGACTAGCTTAGTTAGGCCTATCTTATTTATGTTGTCTTGAGACTGTTTTAGCTAGACTTTATTTCGGTCTTGAGATTCTGAGTTGTATATATTCTTTTATATTCAGTAGCTGAGACCATGTATCTCTGGATATTTGCTGGGATGTTATCTTAGACTATTTTATCATCTGTATTTCCTTGAGTTCTATATCATATCGTGCTTCTTCTTCCTTAGTTGTGATTGAGTTTACTTCTATCATGTCACCCCCATTCGGGGAGTATAAACTGCTAAGTATATTATTGCTAGATGCTGTGACCTCGGACAGCGTTCTACCGCCGACATTGCGGCGTAGGCTGGACGTACCCACGTCTCGTGCCCTTACTCTAGGGTACGGGTCGTGAAACGTTTTTAGTGGTGGCCCATGCAGGTCTAAACTAGAAGTGTAGTAGTATTCGAACTAGAGTATCACTACAGCCTGCAGTATGATATAGGACATTAATTTTAAGGTACTCAATCACATTAGGAAAAACTCCTTTATTGCCATCTAAATCCTTATTGTCAGCTGATTCCTTTGAATTATAACTATCCACATTTGTTATATCGCTTCTTTCTCAGAAATTGATACTCTTGTTGGTCTATTTTCAGGATGGTAGAGACTCGGTCGCAGCGTACCATTCATGGGGATGCTATAGTGGGATCTGCTACCTCTCAGCCAGTTCAGCAGAGACAGGAGACTGCAGCTCCTGCCACCTCTGTTCGTATTGAGACTCCAGCAGCTGCAGCAGCAGGGGGTATGCCTCCACCGGCTCGGAGGCAGGACCCAGTCATCGCAGAGGAGCCTTTCCAGCAGCCGTCGCCTACAGGATATGTGGATGTGGCACAGATGTTCGCATATTTCCAGCAGTTCATGGACCGGCAGCAGGCTCGACAGGACAGGGGCATGGAGTTGGCCCTTACGACGATTGCAGCTCGACCAGTGGTTCAGCAGCCGAGGACACCGGGGATAGAGCAGTTCCAGAAGATGAGCCCCAAAGACTTCCTGGGGATAGAGGGGATTCTATATGCTGATGAGTGGATCGAGCATATAGAGGAGATCTTCCGCCTGGCCCGGATACCAGCAGATCTCCAGATTGAGGTAGCAGTTAGCCGGATGCGAGATCTTGCTCGCACCTGGTATCAGTCAGACTCTAGGGTGGGGGTAGCTGGGCAGACCTTGGAGTAGTTCAAGGGCTTCTTCAAGAAGAAGTTCTTTCCAGATTCAGCGCTCAGAGCCTTGGAGTCGCAGTTCAAGAGCCTAGTTCAGGGGAGCCTATTCGTAGAGGAGTACGCTGGGGAGTTCGGCCGCCTCGGCAGATTCGTAGAGGGCTTGAGCGAGACGGCGAAGGCCCAGAAGTTCCGGAAGGGTCTGGTCAAGGAGGTCAAGTCCTTGACCAAGGGCAACAGGGATGCCACATTTGAGGAGATATTGACGGAAGCCTTATTGGCTGAGGATGATCTTGAGCTTAGGCTCAAGAGGGGGCGAGACCCAATTGGGGGCAGCAGCAGCGGAGGCCAGGCCAAGAGGCCTCATTTTCAGCACCAGCAGCTGAGGCAGTTCTAGCCGCAGCCGATCCAGCAGAGGCCAGTTCACCAGCAGCAGCAGCCGAGGCAGCACCAGCAGGGCCAGAGACAGGGTATTACTTATGCTTACTGCAAGAAGCCCGGGCATGTCTTTAATGAGTACCGGAAGAGGCTGGGCCAGTTCCTAGTGTATGGCTCAGCAGACCACCAGATGAGGGAGTGCCGTATGGGACGAGCAGCTCATGGGACAGCAGTCAGAGCTCCAGCAGGCCAGCAGAGGGGACCAGCCCTACCGACACAGCAGCAGAGGTTCGTCCAGCACCAGCAGCAGGCCAGGGGAGGCCAGCAGGGGTGAGCTTTCGCCATGGCGGTCGGAGATGCAGAGACGATAGGAGAGCTGATCGCAGGTTCGGTTCTCCTCGACTCCAGACCAGCTTTTGCATTATTCGATTCCGGTGCTTCGCATAGCTTCATATCAGTATCTTTTGTGATTAGACACGGTATCATAGCTGAATCGTTGCCTAGGACTTACAAGATCACGACCGGGGGTGGTATTATCCTTGTGAGTGATGTTTGTAAGGGTCGGAGTGTAGTTTTGGAAGGCCGTGAGTTGGAGATGAGCCTGCTCGTAATGCCATTGCCGAACTACGATATAGTACTCGGTATGGATTGGTTGAGCAGGCACCACGCCAGCATTGATTACAAAGGGGGTAGAGTTCTCTTCAGAGCGCCGGGGGAGCCAGAGTTCGAGTACTCCAGACGTCAGGCAGAACAGAGCAGCAGAGTTTTCTGTGGAGTCTCGGTTGAGGAGCAGGCGATTCCACACCCCTTGATAGCAGAGTATATGGATGTTTTCCCAGAAAAGTTACCGGGACTGCCACCAGACAGAGACATTGAGTTCTTGATAGACTTGGTTCCAGGAACGGAACCCATCTCTCACCATGTCTATCGGGTGAACAATAGTGAGTTGGTAGAGCTGAAGAAGCAAATGAATGAGCTGCAGGACAAGGGCTTCATCTGTTCGAGTTTATCGCCATGGGGTGCACCAGTGTTGTTTGTGCCAAAGAAGAATGGGTCAGTACGGATGTGTATTGACTACAGGGCACTCAATAACCTCACAATCAAGAACAAATACCTACTGCCGCGGATCGACGATCTTTTTGACCAGTTGAGCGGAGCTTGGGTATTTTCCAAGATTGATCTGAGGTCGGGATATCACCAGGTGAAGGTAAAGAGGGAGGATATTCCTAAGACCGCTTTCAGGACGCGGTACGGGCAGTTTGAGTTTTTGGTTATGCCGTTTGGGCTAACCAATGCACCAGCAGTGTTTATGAACCTGATGAACAAGGTGTTCCACCAGTACCTGGATCAGTTTGTGGTGGTGTTCATTGACGACATTTTGGTATATTCCAAGACTGAGGAGGAGCACGAGGAGCATTTGAGGATCGTGCTGGAGACTCTCAGGAAGGAGCAGCTTTACGAGAAGCTCTCCAAGTGTGAGTTCTTCTTGGACCGGGTGGACTTTTTGGGGCATGTGGTGACAGGAGATGGTATCTCAGTTGACCCCAAGAAGATTGTAGCAGTTGAGGCATGGGCAGCGCCGACTTCAGTTGCAGAGATCAGGAGTTTCCTGGGGTTGGCAGGATATTATCGGAGATTTGTGCAGGATTTCTCCCGGGTTACAGAGCCGTTGACTCGGTTGACCCGGAAGGATACTGAGTTTGTTTGGTCAGAGGAGTGTCAGGAAGCCTTTGATGAGTTGAAGAAGCGGCTTACGACAGCTCCGATTCTGACATTGCCTTCAGGATCAGGTGGATTCACTATTTATAGTGATGCTTCAGGGAAGGGGCTGGATTGTGTATTGCAGCAGCACGGGAAGGTGATTGCCTATGCTTCCAGGCAATTATGTCCCCATGAGAAGAACTACCCTACCCATGACCTGGAGCTGGCAGCGATAATATTTGCTCTGAAATTGTGGAAGCATTATCTGTATGGGGAGCGGGTAGAGATTTTTACAGATCACAAGAGCTTAAAGTATGTGTTCACTCGGAAGGAGTTGAACATGAGGCAGCACAGATGGCTAAAGTTGATGAAGAACTTTGACATCCTACTTCAGTATCATCCAGTAAAAGCCAACGTGGTTGTCGATGCCTTGAGTAGGTATCCGACAGCCATGTGTTTGACCATGGACCGTCACTTGCTTGCTGATTTGGAAAGCCTTGGGATTGAGGTGATCGTGCCCGGAGTGCAGATGCAGATGTGGGATATGCAGATTCAGTCAGACTTGGTGGAGAGAATCAAGGCGACTCAGTTTGAGGACGTTGCTCTGCGGTGTTTTCGAGAGCAGGTTCGAGCAGGATTGCTGGATGGCGAGTTTTCTCTTGCAGAGGATGGTGCCTTGAGACACGGTTCCAGGTTATGTGTGCCCAGCGGAGAGCTCAGGGAGCAAGTTTTGCAGGAGGACCACAGATCTTAGTACTCTATATACCCTGGTGCCAACAAGATGTACCGAGATCTGAGGGAGCATGTTTGGTGGTCCAGGATGAAATGGGAGGTGGCTCGCTTCGTAGCTAGGTGCTTGGTCTGTCAACAGGTCAAGGCAGAGAGGCAGAGGCCCGGTAGATTATTGCAGCCGCTGCCCATTCCCGAATGGAAATGGGAGCATATCACTATAGATTTCGTATCTGGTTTGCCGCGTACACTAGGAGAGAAAGACGCGATTTGGGTCATCGTTGACAGGTTGACCAAATTGGCCCACTTCTTGCCATTCAAGGTGGGTACGTCTACAGAGAGGCTTACGGAGATGTACATACGGCAGATAGTCAGGATTCATGGAGTTCCGGTCAGCATCGTCTCAGATCGGGATAGTCGCTTTACTTTTCATTTTTGGAGGAGTCTGCAGATTAGCTTGGGCACTCAGCTCAAGTTGAGTACTGCATACCACCCCCAGACGGACGGACAGTCAGAGAGGACTATTCAGACACTTGAGGATATGGTGCGGACGTGCGTCCTAGACTTTGGAGGTTCCTAGGAGGATCATCTATATTTGGTAGAGTTTGCTTACAACAACAGTTTCCAGGCCAGCATTGAGATGTCACCTTTCGAGGCTCTGTACGGGCATAGGTGTCGTACACCCTTATCTTGGGATGATGTTGGTGAGCGAGCTTTACTGGGGCCAGAGATGGTTATTGACGCAGTCGAGAAGGTGAAGCTCATCAGGGACAGACTTCGCGTGGCACAGGACAGACATCGGCACTGGGCCGATAGCCACCGGAGGCCCTTGGAGTTTGAGGTACAGATTAGAGTAAGATTAGATTTAGGTTTGTTTGTTTGTGTTTTTGATCATGTTGTTTATCATAATTAATTGAGACCTTGCTTGTGACTAGGTTGGAGACCTGGTTTTCTTGAAGATATCTCCGAATCGTGGTACGATACATTTTGGTGGAGGCAGGAAGCTTAGCCCACGCTTCATCGGCCCTTTCGTTATCAGCGGAAGAGTCGGTGATGTGGCATACAGGCTAGACTTGCCACCTGCACTTGTGGGGGTCCACAACGTATTCTATGTATCACAGTTGAGACGGTATGTGGCTGACCCTAGCCATGTGCTTGATCATTCGGAGATTGAGGTTGGACCTTCTCTTAGTTATCCAAAGTAGCCAGTGGAGATACTGGATCGACGGGAGAAGGTTCTGAGGAACCAGGTGATACCGTTGGTACGCGTCGCATGGAGACATCATTCTCTAGGAGAGTCTACCTGGGAGCAGGAGGATGAGATGCGCGAGCGGTACCCCTATCTTTTTGGACCTTGAGGTATACTTTTCTATCCTTCTCAGCAGTTAGTTTCATCTTTAATTTTGAGGACAAAATTATTTTAAGGAGGGTAGATTTGTCACTACCATATTCTAGTTTGCCGGTATTTTTGTCATTTTTGGGGTTATTTGAATTTATTATAATTTATTTGAATTTATGAGAATTTTTAGGATTTATTTTGGAATTGTTTGAATGAAGGTTGACTAGGTTGACTTTGACTAGCTTTGACTTGGTAGGCTAACCTAGAAGCTAACCCTAGTTGAGCTTGGACTTGGTTAGATTATGAGACTCTAGGTTAATTTAAGTTAACCATACTCTAGTTATTAGAATCAATTAGGAAATAGAGATTAGAATAGAAAGCTTTTGGTCACAAGTCATGACTTGTGATTTAGAACCATTGTTTTTGACAAAGCCCAACCCATTAGCCATTGTTTGCCATGAAATATAAAAGAGCAGAACAGTTTTATGGGAGGACTGGACTTTTACTTCACGTTACAAACTCGCTTGTACAAAGAAAGCCTAGGGACGAAAACCTAGGTACAGCAGTCTAAGTACAATTGTTTATTTTAGATTCTGGGGGGTGACGATAGAGGCTCGGAAAAGCGACGGCCGCTCTGCCTTACTCCTTGGACGATCGGTATGCAGCCATGGCTCTTATGACGAGATGCTTGGCATTGACGAAGAAACGCTCTTCTTGCTCTCCCTCTATTACTCTTCTGGCTTCTCTCTCTTTGGATTGATCTCTCAGTATTTTCTCTCTGATTATCGGGGGAGCCTCTCTGTCTATCTTTTTCTGCAAGGAAATAGCACCTTGCTTATTTATAGGAGTGGGGGCATCATTAGGGTTTGGATGATTGCCCATTCTCAAAGTGGCGGCAGCCTGATGTTCAATCAATCTGGACCATTAGTCTTAAGCGTGAAGGATCTGGGCCATAAATGTGGATAGTATTGAATCCTGTGTGTGATTAATATTGATTGCTTTAAATCTTCATGATTGGTTGTGTCAAGCTTGGATCTCTCACCACGTGTCCCATTGGCTTGATCATTAATGATATGACATGATCTCATTAATTATGAGGATAGCGTTAAATATAGTTATTAGGATCTGGTAAATCTCTGATTGATTTAATACCACGCGTCCCATAATCACCCTGCTACCAGCTGTCAAGTCATGGGGGCAATTGAATCTATGCCATGTGTCTTAATGGTGGGCCCTGCCAGAGCCGCATGATATCCATGAACCGCATGAGACAGCGTCTCAGTGAGCCGCATAGGTATAGTACTTGCGAGCCGCATGGGATGGTTTCTTGGTGAGCCGCAGGAAGATGATTCCTGCCAGCCGTATGAAGCTGTTCTTTAATTGAGCCGCATGGGAGTAGCCACGTGGCAATCTCGAATCGTGTCAGAGATTTTCTCCTGTTCCCGAAGAGTCTGTCATTATGACAGGACCATCATGGCACTTTATGTCAAAGCCGTCAGCTGTCAAATCATGACAGAGCATTAAATAAGGCCATTACTTGATGGCCAGCTGTGTGAAGGGATCCCACGGGGACACGTGGTGTTGATCGAGCCGTATATTTCTGTTGGTCGTTAGTGAGCCGCATGTACTTCCGAGCCGCATGAGGCTGGGAGACTCTTTGAACCGCATGGGACTGCCCCTATGGAGCCGCATGGATTTTCCTGCCCCGAGCCGCATGAAACTGAGAGTCTCTCTGAACTGCAAGAGACTGCCCCTGTTATGAGCCGCATGGGGTTCTCCTGCTCCGAGCCGCATAGACCATCATTCTGATATTTTCCATGCTTCTACAAGACCCCCTTCAAAGTTTTCAATTTGCAAAATTGAAATACTTTGAATAAGAAGCATGGCTTTTGCTAACCGCATAGATGTTTCAGCCGTATGGATTTGTCTGGCCGTATGAGTTGTTTGGTCGCATAGACTTTTTGCCACGTGTCCCAACCACGTGTGCAAATCTTCTTCATTCAAATGCCCTTGATTTATTTTTTTGAATTAACGCCGCCTTTTGGGGGAGGATCCCAAGGGTCAGTTTTGCTTTGACCGAAGCATTTTGCCTTTATTCTTTTAGGCGGCGTGTGGAACGATGCGTTTGTTGATTTACGAGCCTCCTTCGCCTATAAATAGGAGTAATTTATTCTTTGAGGGTTTCTTTACCTTCTCTCTTTGCTAGAACTTCTTGTTGCCGACTTCCTCTTCGTCTTCTCCCATCAACGATCGGTAATGGCTCCCAAGAAGACTACTGCTGCTACGGGCAAGAAGGCCGTGTCGTCGTCTGCGGCAGCGAAGGGCAAGACGGTCGCTTCTGCGGCGGCTGCGGCGACGAACGTGGCCACTCCTCCGCCAGCCGCTGTTCCTTCTGTTCATCCCGACGTTCATCCGCCCATCACTGGTAAGGATATTGCTTTAGAACCCTAATTGCCATGGCTCTGCTGCATAAATTATGTACAAGCCGCATGTATAAGGTTCGTCGTTATGACCGCATAAGCACTTCGTCCCGAAGGCCGTATGGGCTTGTCATACACGTTCTGAACCACATATATACTCCCGATTTGGGCCGCATGAGCGTAGTTCACTTTTGAACCGCATAAGCTCATCTGCTCGTTGCCGTATAAGTCTGTCTGTTCAGGGCCGCATGAGTTCGTGCGGACTTTGAATCGCATAATCTCATCTGAATCCGAACCGCAGAAGCTTTATAAGCTCATCTGACTTGATTTGTATGGACTCTTCTGACTCAGAGCTGCATAAGGCTATGATGAATCGAACCGCATGGACTCCTCTGGTTCTGAGCCGCATGAGGATGTGTAACTTAACTCCGGTGGTTCTGAACCGAACCGCATGGACTCCTCTCATGGAGCGTCATTATCCTCTGTCGTGGTTCAATATGGTGTTGTTGGACAGGAAGATGGTGTGTCACTTAACTCCTACCCAATCAGGGATGTTGATGGGCAACATCTATTATAACCCGAACATGCGGTCAGCGTACGCGGGTAAGGATTCCGTCCTTCGGTACATGATGGGCCTGGCCCCAGGCTCTTTCATGAATGTATACGGTCCCAACTTCACATTCACTCAAGCTGATACTTTCCTGAATCGGCTCGCTCGTAAAAAATCTTATCCCGTTGGCAGACTGGCATTGCTGAACTGGATAAACCCCACTTCTATGTGGGCCCAGTTGACCACTTGGGTTCTGCAGACCTACGGAACATTCCTGCGGGAGGTGGGACTTTATCATGCCATTCGGGGCACTTGTCACGGGCTTCCTATCAATAAACCATTGTTCGTGGCGCTCTTGGAGATGTATAACCGACGAACGGGGACGTTCTTTGCATCCGGAGGGGAGTTGGGGCTTGCTCTCCATGAGATGTATACTGTCTCTAAACTTCCGTGGGGGAACGAGCCTTTCGAGGTGTACACCCCGTCGAACGAGGAGTTCGAGGACTTAAACCGACGACTCCCAGGCTTTGTTGTGGTGTATCAGGAGTTGTTGTGCCATCATAGTGCTTGTCACCAGATGGCTATAAAAAAGGAGGATAGCTCAGAAGGGACCGCTCCCCACACCACATCCTGGGTCAATTATCTTTTTAAAGTTGACCCTTCTGGCGAGGTTACTCCTCGAACCCCTCGAATCCAGGGAGAGATAAAGGACCTGATGTTGAGTGTCAAGAAGTCGCGGTCCAAGAGCGACATATTCGGGAGTCAAACTGACTCTCTTAGCTATTTTTACTACGGCACCACGCAGATGTCAGAGAAGGCGCTCCTGGCTGGATTTTTAATGATATGGCTACGGAACTGCGTAGTCTCGGAAGGGGCAGGTTCTATTGAGAGGATCAGTCGCCACTTCATTCTCCCTGCCGTTAAGCTGGTATTTGGAGTTAGACTGGCTCTTCTTCCGGATATGGTGTGTAGCATACACCATGGTCTCCGAACATTCTCTTCCAAGGTCATTGCTCGCAAGAAGACGCTGGATTTTGAGCGCATAGAGCTACCGTTCCACTATTTGATGGGGTGGTTGTTGATGCACTACAAGTCTTTGATGGGACCTGGAATAGCGGAAGATGCTACAGATGAAGACGCTTTCCTTTTCAAATGCCATCGCCAGTCTTGGGGATACAATACTATGCCAGCTTGTCGGAGGGCGCTGGCGAGGGTGGATGGGTGTAACTTTTTCGTGTCTGTTCCTCATTTTTCCGATGAGGAAGTGAGGAATGTATACCTTGATGGTACCGGACCTTCTCACTTTCTGTCTCCGAATATGCTCACCTGGTTGTGCAACATCCGCCCCGCGCATCTGGTTTATCGTAACCGCGATAATGTGTACTTGGAGCCCTACCTGCCTAGTAGGTTTTCCCGCCAATTTGGCTATAGCCAGTTATTTCTTGACTGTCCCAGCCCT
Organism: Iris pallida; assembly: GCA_029216955.1. Lineage (NCBI taxonomy): Eukaryota > Viridiplantae > Streptophyta > Magnoliopsida > Asparagales > Iridaceae > Iris > Iris pallida. The sequence continues at coordinate 1,454,402 of JANAVB010009197.1, forward strand.
TGTTTGGGCTTTGAAGGTAGCGTTCTTGATGGTGTCAGGGCGTGGAATTATTATGACGCTTATCATACTCGGGCCAGCTTCTCGGTCCCCGATGCTAAGGCGCCGAGGAAAATTTTGTACGTGGCTGCTTTGTATCATGTTATGGCGAACAAGCCTCCTGTTAATTTCGATCCGAGTACCAGTTTCATCGTGGGTACCAGTTTAGAGGAGAAGCCCAAGGGGGCTAAGGCTAGAAAGCAACTAGCGCTCCAGACTCCCCTCCCTGAATCAGAATCTTCCAAGTCGGCTGAGGAGGATGATGATCATGATAGCGAAGACTCCCTTTCTGGTGGGGGTAAAGAAGTAGCGGATCAACCGTTTCCCACACCAGATGAACTGGCGGAGGATCCGTTACTTGCTACACAAGAGGAAGTAGTGAGGGAAGGACAGCCTCCCGTTGTGCCTGGTCCCTCACGCAAACGAGTCAGACGTAAGTCTTCTGACAGCAGAGTGACCTTTTCCGTGAAAAGAGCTGTCGTTAGGTCTCGTGGATTGCTTATTACCGAGAGGGGTGAAAATACTGACGCTGCTCCGGAGGTACGACTATGTTGGAGCTATCTCCTTGTTGTGGCTTTCTTTTTTTTTCTTTTTTTTGGAGATATGACCTAACCATTTTTTTTTCTTTGTAGGCATCTGACGAACCAGGCTCTCCTGAACCGTCTGCTGCCCCTGGAGTTGATACGGCGCTTGCTGCTTTGATTAGCGACATGTGTGCCGCGGTCCTTTCTGCGGGGGCTCTCTCAGCGGCGGCTGGAGGCTCCCAGGCTGTTGAGGCCTCGGCCCGGGGTGACGAAGGTTTCCTTGGGCCTGTCTCCGAGATCGCTGAACTTCAGCAAGGCGACGCCGATCTCGTTGCATCCCCTCCCGAGGGTGCAGGGGCGGAGGAGTCTATTATACCTGACTCGGAGACTGCTAGTAAAGAGGCTGCGGTGGTTGTAGGCGAACCTCAGCCTCCACACTCTTCTGCTGGTAAGATAAGCCAAATATTGACTAGCGAGGGGGCTTATTTGCTCTATCAACATATCCTCCAGGTCAAATCGATTCATGGTTGTCTTGGCCCTACAGGTCCTGACCCTTTGCCTCCCACAACGGATGTTCTTAGGGAAGGCTCGACCTGCCGTGATCTGGAGGAAAGGAGCGTTTCCTCTCCTTTACCGACTCATGCCAAGGGGTCTCCTGCCACCTCCGGGCAGATAGAAATGGAGCTGGCGATGGTCTCCGCCTCATCCTTTGCTGCTTATACGGCTTCGGAGACTGACTTCTCGACCTTGCCGAGCATCCAAGTTTTGCAGGCTGCTGAGGAGGAGTTGGTTGCTGTTCATGCGTCCTTCCGTACGGAGTTTGCTTCCTTCGTGGCAGGGGCGGCCGATTCTGTTGCGTCCTCTTCAGTGTTGCCAGCTATACTCCCGTTGACGCCGGCTTCTTCAGAGGCTCTGGACGAGGTATCGCAGGATGTGGTTGACAGCTTCTATCGCCACTTAAAGAGGGGCATAGATGCTGCCATAGAACGGGGGATCCCTTTTACTCTGTCCTTGCGGTGCGCCCGGGGTCAGATTGAAACTTTGAAGGCTCTTCCTGGCGGGGCGGGGTTGGCTGCGCTCCTGGAGCCCAAGTTGGCAGAGGCTGATCAGCTCGTGACCCAATTACTGATGGTACGGCAGGCTGACTTGCCTACTGCGATTGAACGGGAGCGGGGCTTCCTTATTGCTGTTCGGGATAGGATAAAGCTCACTCATGATACTGCTAGGCCAGTTGTGAAGGGGGACCTTGACAAGCTTTCTGCTTCGTATGACAGGCTGGGTCGTCGAAGTCAAGCTTATAGGACTCGGGGAGAGGCTGCTTCTCGTGGAATAGCTGACACGAAGGAGCGGATTCTCGCACTTCAGCAGGAGCTGGCCTTCCTAGAATCAGAGCTGAAGGCTGCTGATGCGGAACAGGAGTCGATTGTTCGGGAGGTCGAGAAGGTTTTCCGATCTTCTGTTAACCTGGAGCAGGCCTTTAAGAAATTCGAGGATAACTAGCAAGCCCATGCTCAACTGGAGGACGAGGCGGTGCTGACTCAAGAGGCGGAGCGTCGAGCTACACAGAGGTTTGAGCGGTCGGTTGCCTTGCTAACGGACCGTCTCAGGGCGTTATGTGCCCCGGAGCAGTGATCAGCTTTCTGTTTTTCTTTTGCTGTTTTTTTTTCGTCTTTTCGTTTTGACTTTGTAAGGGATGTGATCCTAAATGATGTAGCACTTTGAATTTTGAATGAATGAGCATGTTTCAACTCATCTTCTCTTTCTTGTACTTGCGGTGTTTGTGGAATTGGACCAGCTGGGGGATTATTTGTGGACCTGTTACCCCGGGCGTGCCTTGGTTTTAGGTACGAGTAACAAGTTTTGGAGAGGAATACCTAGAACAACTTCGCGGTAAGACAGCTATAGAAGTTCTTGGTGTTCGAGAGAATGCCAGGGAGCAACTGGGCTCCCAGGCATGATGGGGAAGGGATGGGTGTGTACTGGAAACCCAGTACAGCATCTGTGGTCGACTGAGGACGTTTGTGGTCATCGGAAGACGTTTGTGGACCTATTATCTTTGGGCGTACTCAGGTCGTGGGTACAGATAATAAGTGGAGGGAGGACCATCATACTTACTCAGAGGTAGTGAGGACATGGCAAACATGGGGATTTCTTTACCGTGAGATCTTCCTGCTTAGAGGTAGTGAGGACATGGCAGGAGTGGACTCAACGGAGGATATGTGTGGTCAACAGAGGACATTTGTGGGCCTATTATCCTTGGCGTATACTGGTTCAGGGTACAGGTAATAAGACTAGAGAGGACCGACATACTTACTCAGAGGTAATAAGGACATGGTAAGTACGGAGGTTTTATCGTAGAGTCTTCCTACTCAGAGGTAATGAGGACATGGCAGGAGCGAACTCAGCAGGGATATTTGTGGACCTATTATCCTTGGCGTACTTCGGTTGTGGGTACAGATAATAAGTTGAAAGAGGAATCATCATACTTATTCAGAGGTAATGAGGACATGGCAAGTATGAAGGTTTCTTCGACGGAGCCTTCCCACTCAGAGGTAATGAGGACATGGCAGGAGTGGACTCAATGAAGGAGGGTACATAGAACAACTCAGAGGTAATGAGGACATGGAAGTTCTATGTAAAGGGGTAGTTTGTTTTTGGCGGAAGTGAAACGACTCAGAGGTAATGAGGACATGGCCGTTTTGGAAATTTGTGGATCGATTACCCTTTTTGTGCACTGGGAGTGCGGGTAGTGGATCATGAGGGAGGATCTCTTCCAGGAAGAAAGTTCAGAGGTATAATCATACGTGACTTACTATCTAAAAGAGTGACCGGAATGTGAGTTCAGAGGCACCAGCGGGTATATAACTCGGTAATTTAGAATATTGAGAAAGTGTGAGTTCAGCGGCACCAACGGGTACATGACTCGATAATCTGGAATGTTGTGGATGTGAGTTCAGCGGTACCAGCGGGTACATAACTCGATGATCTGGAAAGAATGTCGTTTAGACATAATATTTCTTCAGGAACTTGTCGTTGACGGGAAACATGAGCAAGTCTCCGTTTTGTTTTGCGAGACGGTAAGCATCGTTGGAGAATACTGCCTCAATGATAAATGGGCCTTCCCACTTTGGCTGGAATTTGCCGGCGGTCTTGTGAGTCATGACCATCGGCCTCCGGACTGCCAGAACGAGATCGCCCACTTGGAATGTTCTGATTTTGACCTTCTTGTTGAAGGCTCCAGAGATGCGTGCTTGGTATAGCTCAATTCGTTGCTGAGCCAAGAGGCGCTTTTCATCTAGTGCCTCCAATTCATGTAGCCGGCGATGGTGGTTTTCGTCTGTCGTCAATTGATGTGTGAAGGCGACGCGTAGTGAGGGGATCTGAGTCTCAAATGGGAGGACTGCCTCACTCCCGTACCCCAGGGAGAATGGTGTATTCCTGGTGGCTGTTCGAACTGTGGTACGATAAGCCCATAAGCATTCGCCGAGCTTCTCGTTCCAGTCGCATTTGTTGGAGGAGACAAACTTCTTGAGGAGTTTGATGATTGTTTTGTTGAATGCCTCTGCCAACCCGTTCGCTGCCGGGTTGTACGGTATCGAAGCGACATTCTGAATACGGTGCTTATCGCAAAACCGATAGAATGCGTGGCTTGCAAACTACGGACCATTATCATGGATGATCCTTCGGGGCAGTCCAAAGCGGTAGATGACGTGATGCTTAAGGAAGCTGATCACGTTTGAAGTCTTGAATTCTGCGAGTGGGACAGCTTCCGCCCATTTGGAGAAGTAATCAGTGATCGCAAGTATGAAGCGATGTCCTCGGGAGGAAGGTGGGGTGATTGGACCAATGATATCCATTCCCCATGTTTCGAATGGCCAGGATGCCACTGTCGGATGTAGAAATTCGGATGGTTGGTGAATGAAGTCCGCGTGGACTTGGCAGGCTTTGCATTTTCTTGCATAATCTATCGCATCTGCCACCATCGTGGGCCAATAGTAGCCCATTCGTCGAAGACGGTCTTACAATTTAGGACCGGGCTGGTGGGCCCCGCAGACACCGTCACGAGCTTCTCGTACGACTTCTTTGGCTTCTGCGTTTGACAAGCACCGAAGCAACAACCCGTCATAGGATCGTCGATACAGCATTTTCGTCTCTATATCGTAGAAGAATCTGAGAGAACGCCGTCTGATGGAGGTGGCTTCCTTTGGATTCTCTGGGAGGATGTCGTAGACGACGAAGTCGATGAATGGCTGTCTCCAGTCTGGTGCTTCATCGACCGCCTGGGCAGAATAGCTTGCCACGAATTGAACGTTGTTCTTGGGGCAGACCAATTCGTGGCCTATCACATCAACCAAATGATGATTGTGGTTTGGCACTGCTAAGGAATCGGCAAGGCCCGCTAAGGCATCGGCTTCGATATTTTGGAGTCTGGGGACGTCCTCGGGGATGCCAGCCTCGGCTGTATCTGATGGGAGAGTTGTCTCCCCTGGCTCGTCTTCTTGGAATATCGGATTGTTGTGGAGGCTCGGAGGGGTGCCACCCCCAGCCCCAGCAACCCCCTGCGTTACGGATGACGGGCCTCCCACTGTAGCAGATTTCGTCTTAGAGCGAGTACCTTGGAAAACTCCGGTGGTGGGCACCCGCTTAGACGACAGTCTTTTAGTTGCAGTGGTTGAGGTCTTCGGGCTGGAAACATTTGTCTTCTTCCCCCTTCCATCAGCGGGGACTTTCCGAGCAGAGTTATAGGAGACGACGGGTAGTGCCTCGTCTTCTGAAGATGGCTGTTGCAGTCTTTGAAAGACAGACTGTCGGTCCTCTTGCATTGTCGTGTCATTACAGCAGCAGTTGACGATGATTTGGGTGCAGTGACGTCCGTGGGAGGACTCTTTGCATCCCGATGCATCTTTTCTTTCCTTGCGTTTGTGGAGGATGGCCTCACGCAAGTCAGACGGGTCTGGACCGACCCTGTTTGCTCCCGGGATTTTGGAAGACTTTTGTGAACCCCTCTGTCCGTCTGCCGCCGGGGGCTGGACTCGAGTGGTTCTGTACAACTTCCCATCCGAGGCCCACGTAATAATTAGCGGGACACCCTGATAGTCAGAGATTGGGGCAGCTGACTAGGCTTGGTGGGCCCGCGCTACCCTAGACTTCTTTCTTTTAGCACTCACGGGTGCGTAATAGGAAGAGTCCAAGTTGAATATCACAGAGTCTGGCTTATCATCCAGAGAATCATCAGGGTCAGGACCGCATGAGAGACGGTCGAAGACTGATTGAGAGAAGCGTGCAACAGCCGCTATGCGGCTAGGATTGGAAACCGTGCAGGCTGTCTGCATGCGGCTGTCTTTAGCTGCCGGATGAGTTGCTTTGGTGCGATTAGTAGGAGTCGCGATCGTGCAGGCTGGCCGCATGCGGTTGGCGATTGTGGCCGCATGGGTTTTCTGCAAGCGATTGACTTCAGTAACCGCATAAGCTTCATCCATGTGGTTGGCAACTGTAGCCGCATAAGCTATGCGGCTGACAGATATGACCGCATGAGCTTTCTTCATACGGCTAGCGGATGTGGCCGCATGAGCTTTTTCCATGCGGCTAGCACCCTTATGCGGCTCGGATCGCGTAGAGTTCCTCTTTGCCCCTGTGAGTCCAGCATTATAGTGTTTTCTTCTGCCGGAATTGGGGACAGCAGAGTTGTCTACGGTCTGAAGTAGGGCCGCAGGAGAGTCTTGCTCGCCGTCTTGAACAACAGAGGGAATCTCTGCAAGAGCTTCAGTAGGAACGAAGGATCGGGGTCTCCACTCCTTGCAGGCCTTCCTCGTGCGGGCTCGCTTCTGGACCGGGCCAGCGCTCTTGTCGGGGAGCATTTCTTCGAACGCCTGTTGGTCGAACCGGGCGACCATCTTCTGTTGCGTGGAGCCAAGCTTGGCTGCATCCGATTGCATCACCAACTCCTCAGCCGTGGAGAAGTTTGTCCCCAACAGAGTCGCCATCGTGTTTGCCATAAAATATAAAAGAGCAGAACAGTTTTATGGAGGACTGGACTTTTACTTCACGTTACAAACTTGCTTGTACAAAGAAAGCCTAGGGACGAAAACCTAGGTACAGCAGTCTAAGTACAATTGTTTATTTTAGATTCTGGAGGGTGGCGATAGAGGCTCAGGAAAGCGACGGCCGCTCTGCCTTACTCCTTGGACGATCGGTATGCAGCCTTGGCTCTTGTGACGAGATGCTTGGCGTTGACGAAGAAACGCTCTTCTTGCTCTCCCTCTATTACTCTTCTGGCTTCTCTCTCTCTGGATTGATCTCTCAGTATTTTCTCTCTGATTATCGGGGGAGCCTCTCTGTCTATCTTTTTCCGCAAGGGAATGGCACCTTGCTTATTTATAGGAGTGGGGGCATCATTAGGGTTTGGATGATTACCCATTCTCAAAGTGGCGGCGGCCTGATGTTCAATCAATCTGGACCATTAGTCTTAAGCGTGAAGGATCTGGGCCATAAATGTGGATAGTATTGAATCCTGTGTGTGATTAATACTGATTGCTTTAAATCTTCATGATTGGTTGTGTCAAGCTTGGATCTCTCACACGTGTCCCATTGGCTTGATCATGAATGATATGACATGATCTCATTAATTATGAGGATAGCGTTAAATATGGTTATTAGGATCTGGTAAACCTCTGATTGATTTAATACCACGCGTCCCATAATCACCCTACTACCAGCTGTCAAGTCATAGGGGCAACTGAATCTATGCCATGTGTCTTAATGGTGGGCCCTGCCAGAGCCGTATGATATCCATGAACCACATGAGACAGCGTCTCAGTGAGCCGCATAGGTATAGTACTTGCGAGCCGCATGGGATGGTTTCCTGGTGAGCCGTAGGAAGATGATTCCTGCCAGCCGCATGAAGCTGTTCTTCAATTGAGCCGCATGGGAGTAGCCACGTGGCAATCTCGGATCGTGTCAGAGATTTTCTTCTGTTCCCGAAGAGTCTGTCATTATGACAGGACCATCATGGCACTTTATGTCAAAGCCGTCAGCTGTCAAATCATGGCAAAGCATTAAATAAGGCCATTACTTGATGGCCAGCTGTGTGAAGGGATCCCATGGGGACACGTGGTGTTGATCGAGCCGCATATTTCTGTTGGTCGTTAGTGAGCCGCATGTACTTTCGAGCCGTATTAGGCTGGGAGACTCTTTGAACCGCATGGGACTGCCCCTATGGAGCCGCATGGATTCTCCTGCCCCGAGCCGCATAAAACTGAGAGTCTCTCTGAACCGCATGAGACTGCCCCTGTTATGAGCCGCATGGGTTTCTCCTGCTCCGAGCCGCATAGACCATCATTCTGATATTTTCTATGCTTCTACAGCCATGTGAACCTAACCTAGCCCAACCCACTAGTGGCCGGCCACATAAACCTAGTCCTAGGGATTCCCACCCTATAAATATTCTCCTCCATTTAGGGCTAGCCTCTTTAGGAAGAACAAGTTTTAGAAAGAGGTATTATCCCATCTTCATTAATTCATATAAAATCCTATTTATTTCCTTTTTCCCTCAAACCAATTACAATAGGTTCTAAATATAGTGTTGCTGTTGTGGAGTGTTATTCTCAGATTCATATCAATTTGGAGAAGTTTGCTAGCAAGAGGAAACCCCCCATTTGAGGCTTTTCTTGCATTTGGTTACCAATAGGTAAATCTATATAAACTCCATTAATTTCTGGATTTCTTGTCACCCTCACTTTTCCAAGTTAGGGGTAAAATGGTAATTTTCCATTTTATAATATTTTTGGAAATTTTATTTCATGAATATTAATATTTAATGATTATAGGAGTCAGGTTCAAATTTTATTGTATTCCGAGTTAATTCGGGACTCCGGGGAATTTCGACTTGAGTTATGATTAGCATGTTAATTAGCCATGGCTCACCCAAACTTAACTTTTAGGTTTAGGAGTTTGGACTAATCCCACATGAGTATTTAAGCTTAATTATGATTTTTATTTAATTTTAGCTAACCCACAAAACCAAACTTGGACTTAACTTAGCATAGAAGTTAAGGGAGGGGCAAACTTGTAATTTAAAGTGCCCCAACCCTTCCCTTTATGGCCAGCCACCCCCTCCCCATTTATTTCTTCTTCTCCACTTCAAAATATCACAATTTTCTTCTTCTTCTTCTTCTCCAAGCTTTTCTCAAAAGTTAGAATAGGTTTTCCCTAGAAATCATCTCTAAATAATTCCTTTTTCTCCAATATTCTTCCATAGAACTCTTCCTCTATCCCAAGTAGTGATTCTCCAACCTTTTGGGAGCAAGAAGTGAAGTGGGTGTGTCCTAATCAATTCTTTGTGTCGAAGCCGTGTCGGAGGACTTTCGAATCGGGAATCCATCTCCCGATAGGTACAACCTATCCTCTAATCTATTCTTTTTATCATGTAATCTAGATTTGACCCCGTAGGATTGATTTCCATAGTTGTGTCCCTATTCGTGTCGAGTTTGAGTCCGTTTGGAGTGTCCTAGGAGAAGTTAGGATTTGTGATTGTGTCCTTGAGTTTCTCCCAAATTTGGACACATCTAGGCTAAATTAGATTTGTGTCTAAGTGGTTAGGCACTCTTAAACTTCATTTTTATGTATGTGTGTGAGTGTGTTCATATGTATATGTGTGTGTGTGTGTGTGTGTGTGTCCATGTGTGGGAGTGTGTGTGTCCATATATATATATATATATACATATATATATATATATATATATATATATATATATATATATATATATATATATATATATTAACACACACTTAAATCTATATATATATATATTTTTTTTTCTATATATATATATATATATATATATATATATATATATATATGATCACACACACACACACACACACACACACACACACACACACACACATACATATATATATATATATATATATATATATATATATATATATATATATATATATATATATATATATATATATGTATGTGTGTGTGTGTGTGTGTGTGTGTGTGTGTGTGTGATCATATATATATATATATATATATATATATATATATATATATATATATATATATATATATATATGCGTGTGTATTTGTATATATAGAGAGGGAAGGGAATGAGATTTATATATATGAGAGTTTAGATAATGAAATTTATATATTTAGAAGAGATTTAGAGAGGAGTTTAGAAGAGATTTAGAGAGGAGAATAGGAGGGATTTAGAGAGGAGAAGAGGGAAGAAGAGGAGGGCAAGCAACAGCAGCTAGGGGGGGCCAAGGGACTGCTGCCCCCCCCCCCCCCCCCCCCCCCCCCCAAAACAGCAGCAATAGCGGCTGAAATTTCAGCAGCAGTAGCAGTAGGAACAGCAACTTTAGCAGCAGCAGCAGCTGCATTTCACCACCCTTTAGGCCCCCATTTGACCCCCAAAACCCCGCTATATACCTATATATATACATATATATACCCCTATATATTAGCTATATATATACCTATTTAGCCCACAAAACTAACCCCTAAAACTAGTCCTAAGAAAGTGTGAAAAGAGAGAGTTGAGTGAGTGAGTAAATGGTTGAATTAGATTTGGTGAAGGGGTGATTTTGAGTTCCGTGTTTCGGAACGCATCGAAACTTGGAGGGCACTTAGCAAATGTGAAATAGAGTTTACGGGTAGGCTCCTAGGTGGAAATCGGGGTTGTGTGTGGGATTAGGAGGACGGTATCGTACCGTACCATTGTGTATCTTGAGATATTCAAGATAACGGGGTAAACGGGCGATACGGACCGTAAGATGGACTGGATGTCCACTTACCCTAGGAAACTTGGTAGGTAATGGTTGTATAGGCTAGTACCCTATTACCCTAGGAAGCCCGGGGTGAAATTCCTAAGGGAAGGCCACTTGGCGTCAAGTTAGAATGGTTTAAGGGTAAGTGTATTAAAGAGGTAATCGGGTAATTTCAAGATATGGGGATCGGGTATTCGGATTGACTTGAAACTTGGGTGGCTTGTTGGGTACACCCTACAAATGTCATATTTGAACCGATTTTGGCTCGGTTGACCCAGAGTTGACTTTTTACCCTAAAGTCAACCGTGAGTCAACACTTTGTATAGATTTGACCAAATCCAAACTAGAGTTGACCAGTTGACCAAAAGTCAACTGTTGGTCAACATTTGACCAGTTTGACCTAGGGTTGACCTAGAGTTGACCCGAGTTGACCAGAGTTGACTTTTTACCTAAAAGTCAACTGTAAGTCAACTCTTGACCCGTTTGACTTGCTTCGACTTGTTTTGTCTTGCTATGACTGGTATGGCCTAGAGTTGACTTAGTCTAACTTAGATTAACTTGATATGACTTAATTTGACCTAGATTGACTTGTCAGGACTTAGTGTGACTCGGTGAGACCTAGTTTGACCTAGATTTCATATCATTCATTGTGAATCATTCTTAACTTTGTTAAACCTAAATTAACATGCAATATCTCATCTTTAGGTCTCTGATTATCACTCTGAGCATTGATATACCCTACAGCTCAGGACAACAGGCGAGTACATTCACTGATAGTTTTCATTGTCTTGATATCTGCTATGTCCGATTCAGTTGTAGTGTCTTACTCGATTCCAGTCACGATAGTTCACGGACTAGTATACGTTGAATCATGACATGAGATGTTGTTCCTGGATTTTTTGGTATATATGTACATTTCCTGTCTTGTTCCCTGTACTTGTATAGACACCGATTCCTGAGAGGGAGTAGCTATCCTCTTAGGGAATCCCGTGTCATGACGTGTCATGTCCAGGTCCATTATACTACTCGAGGATGGGGAATATTAGGGGTTATGTGATCAAAGCCCCATGTCACTATTTTGCTTGCGCCACTCTCACCTCACGTAGGGTGTAGCAGATACCTCCATGTCCTTGTTATCCAGATTGGCCGGTATGACTTTCCGTTGAGGTCACCACGGATTGCCAGGCCAAGTGGATAATCCTACCATGTTTCCCTTGCCGATCACATAACACTCTAATAATTCAAGGCACATTTTATATTTACTTATCTTATCATATATCCTGTTCTGTTCTATATTCAGTACTTTCTCACCATGTTATGATATTCAGTTACTCACATGTTCTACATGCCTTATATTGTACCTTGATTGGAGACTAAGTTCTTCTCGGGAGAAGGGTTACAACCCCGGTCCTTATTTGGTTTAAGGGTTGTAGCTCAGCTTCCGAACGGTTTCCAAGTCTTCATATATCTGTATCTTGTAGTTCATTATATTGTCTCTTATAGAATTTGTCAATTCACATGGAACTGCTGTTAGTGCTTGTACTTGCTCATTTTCCTGACAGGATACCGTTATGATATATTACAGATGACTCTGAGGCGGACTGCTCGACCTATTATGGGCTCGAGCTAGAAAGAGTAGTCCAGGACTGTGGCCTTATAGTAGAGCCACTAGACTTTGTACTTCCAGAGTAGTGTAGCTTAGCTAGGTTTGACTGGACTGCGATCCACCTAGCATTATCAGACTGGAGCTTCTATGTTATATTTTGAGACCCTGTGATGTTGTATATATCTGGGCTTGTGTTGGATCTTGGACTTATTCCCTTTTCATCTATCATATGTTTTCTTCTGTGCTATCTACCTTAGTTTTATTCTGTGATTGAGACTGTATTGCTATGTCACCTCCACTCGGAGTGTATATACTGTACAAGTACCTTTATACTGTTAGTCGTAGTATTTACAGACCTTATATACACCGTTCTACCGCCGATACTGCGGCGTAGGCTGGACGTACCCACGTGCTCGTGCCCCTCATAAGTGTATGGATCGTGACATTTCTTTGCATGTAGACCTAGCCCTAGGTGTCCCCTAGCCATAGGAATTGATTTCGTGTCCAGGTGGACCCATTTCGTGTCCGTATCGGACACGTATCCGACCTAGGTCTAAGTGTTTGATGAAATGCCCCAAAGGGCATTTCGGTTTAATTTCTAGAAAGTAAATGAATAAAAAATCATGTTTTTATGTTGCTTACATGTTTCCAGTGGACTGATGTGGTTTTGGTGTCGTGTCGTGTCGAATTGGACACGTGCACACGAGGGTGCATGCGCGCGCTCGCACGGGCTGCGTGTCCTGCTACTCGGGGTCAATTTCTCCCCTGTATGACACGTGGACACATGACACTCACTGGACACGACGGGCCTATGACTGACACCACGTGTGTCAAGTCTCATGTGTCCCCGTGTCGTGTCGAGGGAGCACGAGCTCGTGTACGGGTTTTACACTGCACGCGTACAGTGGTTTTTGGCCACTGATACGGCTTTCGTATCGGACACTGGCACGACTTGGACACGTGTTATCTAGCCTAATGTGTAGTCCTATAGGTGGGCTACCTAGGTTAGTGAGCACGAGGTATCCCATACTCTGTGTCGTGTCCAGTTCATTTGGACATGGCTGCACGAGCCTGTGCCCAACTGTGCACTGATTTGGTTTTTATAGTGTTTGGACACGATTGTGTCATAATAGTGGACACGTGTGGACCCTAGGACACACTCACATATATATTTTTATTACCAACCATTAACTTTGCAATTTAATTATTTTCGAATTACATTTTTCCCATTTCCCCTAATTTCTGAAACTAGTATCAGTCCTATATTTCTGTGTGTTTTCCAGTTTTCATATTCGAATTTTGGCAATAAAATTCACCCTTTTTAATGCTGTTAATGATTGGTTTAAGTCTCTAAATTGGTTCTCCTATATGTAATCTACTTGGGTTTCAAATTTGGGGTGGTTTGGTTATGAATTGGGTTCAAAATGGGGGTTTGAAATATTGGGACTGAAAACTGTTAATTTCTGAACTGTTGTGTGACTAAATGAATTGATTTCCTTACCTCCTCTTCCCTGTGCAGTGGCAATCCCATTCCTGCACACCCTCACTCCCTAACAGCCACCCTTCACTGTACACACTCTCACATCACACCCTCACTGTCACTCACTGTTTTACACTCTCCACACACACGCACACATGCCCTATCTCTATATACATGTGTAAGTATATATATTATATATGAATAAATACATGTATGTAATATATGTATATGTATGTATATATACTATGTGTAAATCTATTTATGTATGTATATCATATATGTATGTAATGTATACATGTAAGTAATGTATATACAATATAGGTGGCTTACACATATGTGTATAAATGAAATGAGCCTATATATATATATATATATATATATATATATATATATATATATATATATATATATATATGTGATGGTTCCAAATGAATATAAATTATAGCCTAATGTAATGTATCTAAATAAATAGGTATATTGATAAATGAGTTAGACATGTTGAATGTATGCTAGTTATATAGCACATAGCTATACGGTGATGATGTGATAAAGTTAGGATAGACTTGATAGGCTTGCATAGCCTTGTAATGGTATGTGTTAGCTAGTTTAGCCTTGTTTAGACTAGTGTGGACTAGTTAGACCTAGAATGACTAGTTTGACCTAATTTAGACTTGTTTGACCTAGTTTGACCATAGTTGACCTAGGTTTGACTTCTTGGTTGACCAAGAGTTGACTTTGGCCTAGATTGACCTAGATTCATCTAGAATGCATTGAATTGCATATTGTTATCATTTTAGACTTGTTGTGACTTGTGTTGTTCTGATTAGGAGCCAGACACCTCTCCCCGGACAGTACATTTCATCTGGACACTCAGATACCAGGCGAGTACATTCTCTGATCATTTCATATCCTGCTTAGAATTATTTTCCTGCATTAAATTACTTTACTTGATACTGTCACGTTGGTCACACGGATTGGTATTATATGGATCCTTTCTTGAGATGTTATCCTTTAGGAGCATCGGATATTACATGTTCTGTACGTTTCACTTACATTGTGTATCACTATGCTTCTTGGTTCATTGATCACTTGTGACATGTACTCTCATGATCACAGAGTCTCCTTGAATCTTCCACTTATGGGCATTCCCAGAATCACCCATTTATGGGCATCCATGTATCACCCTTCGGGGGCCATTGCATGGAATCATAACATAACCTGGCTGGATCCTTGTGTATTGATTGGGGGTACGGGGGAGTAGAAGTAGACATGTGAATATTATCCAAGTAGTGTAGCATCAGAATCTTTTCCGTAGTGTAGCATCAGAATCTCCTATGACATTTACATGTCTATATTGTACTCTGACTCACTAGCCACTGTTAGTTCTCTATTGTATAGTAGATATTTCTATTACAGTTCTCTCTCTCTCTGTTTACATACTGTATTTCCTTCAATACCTGTATCTTACTTTACTGCATGATTATATTTTCTAACCTGCTATGAACTGTTGAGATGTATTGTGCTCGCTCCTGTCCTGACTGGACCTATTAAAAATATTACAGAGGACGAGGAGGAGGCCTGTGTGGATACCTTCTACAGGACAGCCCTAGACGACACTTGCGAGCTGGACTCTCAGGAGGACCCAGCTCTAGCTGATGACATTACCCTCATTGCCTAGACTAGCTTAGTTAGGCCTATCTTATTTATGTTGTCTTGAGACTGTTTTAGCTAGACTTTATTTCTGTCTTGAGATTCTGAGTTGTATATATTCTTTTATATTCAGTAGCTGAGACCATGTATCTCTAGATATTTGCTGGAATATTATCTTAGACTATTTTATCATATGTATTTCCTTGAGTTCTATATCATATCGTGCTTCTTCTTCCTTAGTTGTGATTGAGTTTACTTCTATCATGTCACCCCCATTCGGGGAGTATAAACAGCTTAGTATATTATTGCTAGATGTTGTGACCTAGGACAGCGTTCTACCGCCGACACTGCGACGTAGGCTGGACGTACCCACGTCTCGTGCCCTTACTCTAGGGTGCGGGTCGTGACATGTTGCGCAACTTAATTTTCGCGCAACCTAGGATGTCGCGCAACCTAATTGTCGTACAACCTAGGATGTCGTACAACCTAGGATGTCGTGCAACCTAGGATGTCGCACAACATAGTTGTTTGTACTTATGACTGTTGTGCACTCTTATTATTTTTTGTGCATTTTTCAGCATAAATCTAACTTCTGTTTATCTGTTTCTTTACAGTTGACCTCAGAGAAGATCCTCATGTTGAGAGGTTTGCTTCAGCTTTTAATGTCCCAAAATATAAAGAGAACTTATCACATGTTTCATTTCCTCAGTATGACGGCCCTGAAGCACGAAAGACTATTCTTGTAGCCCAAGAAAGCCATACTCTGCTGAGTTTAATGAACGGAGAACCCCTAAAGAGTGTTGACGGTGTGGTCCATAAGAAGCCTGCTTTCTTATTTGGGGATTCCATCAAGAAGACTTCCCAGTCTAAGGCAAAGAAAGGGGATAGAATATACCAATGTAGAGACAAAATCATATACCTCACAGAAATATCAAGGTATATAGCTTTGTCTCAATATAAATTCGCGAGTTACCCCCGAAGAATGTCATGGTACCTGACTCCAATCCAACAGGCCAGAGTCGGAAAATTTTGTTATAGAATGGGTCTGCAACACAAAGACATCTTTTACATCACTTCTGAGAAGTACAACACTCACTTGAGAGGTTTAAGACCAGGTTGTATTCCTCCCGAGGATTCATCTTTACTCCCTCCAGTCAGGGTACCCATTTTTGCAAATACATTCGCGAAGGCTGAAGGAAGATATCCAGATCATGGCATGCGTATGACAGGTCTAGTTAACCCAAATATGAAACACTGGAGTAGCTTAGCCACCTGGATCTTGGATCAGTTCAAGGATAAACTCCTCGAACTATAACTTTATGATGCCATCTGGACCACAGTCTACGTCATTCGCCAGAACGTTCATATGTTTCTGGCTTTAGTAGAGAGATACAACGATAAGACTGGAACTTTCATGACCCTCCATGGAGAAATAGGATTTGCACTTCATGAGATGAGATTTCTCTCTCTTCTTCCAATGGGTGATAATCCATATAAAGAGTACGTGCCTACAAATAAAGAATTGGATACTATGGCAGAAGACAATCCTCAGATGATCGTTGTCTTCCATGAACTGTTATATCATTACAAGATCTGCTCTCTCTACTATAAAAGTGCCACTACAGGTACTTGTTAAATCACCAAATGGATGTCGTACCTCTTCCTGGGCCATGCGTGGGAGGATAAGCTACTTGAGAGCCAAGCTTGTGCTCCTTGTTTCTTTGAGCCTCTTAGTCAAAGCGACGTGCACTATTTGATGGAGAAACATAAACATGAAGATATCAGACTAGATGAGGACTGGCATCCGTTTAAGGCTGGTGACATCCTCTAAAGTTATCTCAGACATGGTTATAGATCCATGTCTAAAGAGGCCCAGCTAGTAGATTTTCTTTCTTTATGGCTGCGACGCTTCATAGTTCCAGGAGCCAGTGCAGTTGATAGGTTCCACCGGGGTATTCTGTTTGCTGCAGTACGTCTCGTCTTTGGGAATAAGATGGATCTTCTATCGGCAATGACCTGCCGTTTGAATGCAGGATTGCGTTCTTTTGTGCACACCATGCTTCATGATAAGACGGCGAGGCAAGATTTTCCTCGCACTGAGATGCCTTACACATATTTATTCGGATGGTTATTGCTTCACCATCCATGTCTGATAAATCCTGATATGGGAACTGTCAGTGGAAGTTTCATCCGACGTTACTCCAGCGCTCGTTGGAATTATATTGCTCTTTCAGAATACAGGTTTGCATTGAATCGTGGATCTGCATGGAGATTTCAGTGTGTCCCCTTCCTCATGGATATGAGACTATCCCTCCACAGTTGATGGATCTGGATGCAGCATCACTCTGCCTAAGTCCACCCATCTTTTTATGGCTACAGATGATCCGCCCATCTCACTTAGTCTACCGACTTGAGGAAAACTGCTATTTAGAGCCATATTTGCCAAGTCAATTTGTACGGCAGTTTGGCTATAATCAACTACATGTGGGTAATGCCACTACTTGTCTGTAGGCCAAAGGCTTTCTGATTGATGGAGATAGGACTTGGAGATATTACAATGCCAGGGGCACGAAAGCAGTATTTTCTATGCCCTTTAATCTTCAGCAAGGCTCGCGTATGTTATATATATATACAAATTTTTATACTTCGGCAAACACTTTTACTAAAATCTTCCATCTTGCTCATAGCTTTACGAGTGACAAGAGATCTCAGTTAGGAGAACACACTGTACATTCATTTTGAGATGTAGAGGATAAAGATCCCGCAGATCCACCGTTCGAAGCTTCTATTGTCAAAAACTATCCAGATGAGGTACATGATCCTTTGGACGTATCTTTAAAGGTACGGAAAGAGAAATCCCCTGCCAAAGGGTTAAGAAAAAGAAAAACTAAGAAGACAATAGCCATCCTTCAACTTGATGATAGCCCTGCTTCCCCTAGAGTTCAGAAGCAAAGAACTTCATTGGTCATAAATGAGCCAACGACTACGAAAATAACTCGTTCTCAGTCTAAACAGATGCTCCTTAGTACCTCTCCCGAAGAGAAGGAAGCCACTCCTTCTTCTATTCAAAAACAAGGAGGGGTTACTCAAGAAGAAACATCTACTGCCTTAATCAATCCGGGTGATGATTATACTGAAGCTGCTGAGGAACTAGTTGCACCATCACGCAGGAAAGTCAGGAGAAAACTATTAGCGAACCGACCGGTTCCTCGGAGAGCTGATACATCTTCTTTCCCTCACCCACCGACGAAATCTACCAGCCATATGGAACAAGATTTACTACTTCAGGAAGGTAATATCAGGATTTTGATATACATTGATACATATTTTCCTTTTAAAGATGTACATTTGATTGATTCTTTTATTTGCAGTGGCTACTTCAGCAGATATCCAGCCTTCTGCCACGACTGTGGAGGCCCCAAGATCTGATATTTTGATGGTAAATATTCCTACTAATGTACTTGCTGTGGTGGGGATAACGGTTCTTTCACCAAATCATGTTACTCCGGTAACCATCTCTCCAGAGAAAGATGTGCCTCCTCAAAAGGGAGTGATAAATTTTGCAGAGGCTCAAGATCCTACTCACTATGAAGAGGATCGAGAGACGATAGACGCGTTAGCAGATTGCGACTATGGTGACGAATTATTTGGTGATGACTGGAATAGTACCGCTAAGGAGGGACAGATTTTAGTGGATGTGCGATCACCTCAAGAATTACCGGCTAATGAAGGCCAGTCAACTACTGAGGGTGACAAAACCTGGTTATCGATGAAGGGCATGCTAGCCCCAGAATCGATGAACCCATAATCTCTGAAGAAGTAGGTAGAAAATCCAAGGCTTACGGAGTGTTAAACACTGAAGAATTAATTGAGCAGACTCCAATTACTCTGCCACCTCAAACTGAATCAGGGGCAGGAAGTAGTCAAGCTACGGTGTCTGCGGACACCATGTCAAGGTTTCAGATGGAACCATCCAGACCTCTTGAGACTCCTCATGTAATGCGCGGCTCAGGTAGATTTCTAAAAATGATTTATTTATCTTAGCTCCTTCAACATCATACATCGCTCTAACTATAACTCCTCTTTCCGGGTTTTTAAATTTTATTTTATTTTTATTCATGTTTTGAAACAAATTTTTTGAAACATGTAGACGTTATTTTTTGTATTTCTAAAAGAGAACCCTTATGATTCAAAACCAATAATTAGTTTTAAATAAAATATTTCTCTTAAATTCATTATTGGCGTTATTTGGTTATTGACTTATTAACTCCGAAAAATGATTTTTGAAAATTATAAATATTTTATAAGATTTTGAATAATAAAAAAATATGTTTTTATCGAATATTATTTATAGAGATAATCAATTATCGTTTGGCTTTAAATATATATTATTTGATAAATACTAAATATTATTTATATGTTGATCATATGAAGATTTAAATTATAGGATTTAGCTACTTGATAATATCATAGAAAGTCGTACTGCTGCTGTTATTGCAGCCTAGTGTAGAATACCTGACTTAGTTTGGCAGCAGTTACATCTAAAGGAGTAGTCCACTATGTTGGGCTTAAGTGAAATAGTGATGCTTAATATGATGGATGATTTGTTGAATATATGACTAAGAGAAATTTATATGGTGGATTGATTAGAGTGTACTAGCAAATGTTCCCATACGATGTATGGGATTTCTCGAGCCATATTCTGGCATGTAGGCATGTCGTGGCTCATATACTCCCATTGGGCATAAATTGCACTTAGCCGTAAGTACATTATGCCAATCCTTTTCGATGTCGCCATTCACCCACGATTTTTACCATTTTTGTAGAGATGCTGATTTAGATAAAACCAAATTTATATGTCCTTATCTAACTAAGCCTAGGACTTAGCTAACCCCTATATATGTATATATATACTTAACCATTCTCTAAAAACCTCTTCCCCTTGTACATGCTCCTTTCACCATGTAAACCTCATCGAAGCCATTGTCGTTTTCGACTCCTCCACAGCCTCTGCAACCACCTGGCCGTCAGCCTATCCACCGCCTAGCTCCTCGTCCACCACCACCACCACTACCACCAAATACACAGTTCCGAATCCAAGTGACCGTGTCTAATATCACCATCCTCGTGTCAGCCAAGTGTTGGCCTCGGGTCCGACCCCCGGTGTCAGTGTCCGTGTCTACATATATTCTATTATTCTTGCGTCCACATATATTACATTATTAGTTTGGCTCACCCGCCACAGCCTCACCGACCACAGCCTCCGGGGGGGCACGAACACGCGCCGCCCGACCCATCACCCGCAGCCTCCGGCGAAGACTACCGCGCCTCCCTTCCGGCGGGACTACTTTCACGCCCTAGCCTCGACAGCGTTGTTGCCCGTCTCCACGGGACCGCTCACGCAAGCCGGGTCGTCGAGCCAGGCGTTCGATTCTCTAAGATGACCGAGTACGGTGACTCCTCCCCCGGCACTCGCCGCCTTGGGCCGGAGACCACCGCATAATGTGCTTCGCCGCTTCCTCACCTCCCCGTGGCGATGTCGAACGTCGCCCGCGCTTCGATCGTCTCTAAGACAAGGTCGGCGGCTCCGCCAACGCCGTCCCCCGCCGCGAGCAATTCTCGACCACTCCGTCTCCGGGCCCTCTGGATCCCGACCCTCCCGCACGCGCCCCAGGCGGTGAGCCGCTGCCGGCGCCCGCTTGTCCCAGATCTCGCGGCAAGCCGTGCCGTCAGAGCCTTCATCCACGCTCCTACGTGCGGTCCACCCTCTCCTCGCGCCTGAGCCCCTTTGTCGACGAATTGACCGGCGATGGCCTGTTCCCGAAAGCTCGGGTGAGTTTTTCTCCTCTTTCAATTTCTCTCTCTCCTTTTCTCTTTCATGATTTGGGTTTTGTCCTTTATATATATTCTGTATTGTTTCGTTTCACTGGGAAACAAAAGGATGAGGGAAAGAGTAGTTATCATTGCTATTATTATTTTATTATTAATTCATTAATTTGGAACTATAAACGGGGAGTAGTAGTAATGGGGATTTATCCTAGTGTATTATTACCACTTTATAACAGATGTATGTGTATATTATTCCTTAAATACAATATTATTTGTATAAAAATATTAATTGCATTAGTAATTTTAAGTATTTATTTTGATAGATATGGGCAGCCCAGGTTGGGCCCACAGGGAAATGAGGGCTGTGTTTTAATCACTTGAATTATGTTTATATATAATTGGGCTTTGGGTCATGTTTGAGCCTACCGACTTGAGCTGTGCTTTTGTGTTAGACTTTACTAGTATAGTATTAGATAGATATTTAGTTAATATTATATATATTAAATAATTTTGTAACAAAATGGTAGTTTTATACTGACCCTTCACATCATTTCAAACTAGATTTTAAAAGCATAAAATATTATTACTGTATTTTTGAAGTATTTTAATATGACTTTGAAGTATTTTAATAAGACTTTTGACCAAAAACTATAGTGGTCAAAATTTATGTTTTTAGCCATAAATCAATATTCCTAGATTTTTAAGTATTTACCTAAATTATTTCAACTAGTAAAAATATTGTTTTAACCTAAAATGATTTCCTATGATTTTCTAATAGTTATCAAATATATATATATATATATATATATATATATATATATATATATATATATATATATATATATATATATATATATATTGTGATATCATTTTAATTATCATAAATAATTTCTAAAGAGTTTATAAATATTTTTCTATATAAATATATTTTCTTATTAAGGCTTTAGCCTTAAAACGATTTTGTATATCTTCAAAGTAGTTAATTAAAAACTACTTTAAACTCGTAAAATATATTTTTCAATTATTTTCCAAAAAAGTGTAAATATTTATTTACGCAAATTATTTTGATTATAAGTCATTGACCGTGACTAGTCGTGTTTTTCATTTTCTTACGATTTCGAATTCCTACATATCCATCATAGCTAACCGGACTATTTGGACCCAACGGGATTTTCGGTTTCACCAGCTAAGGACCTCAGGCAAGTACACTTTCTTATTGCTTTCGATTCATAATAGTCTTTCCATTTCATATTTATGCATATGTTATCTTGCTTGTTGACACATTGTTAAATGGATTAGTGTCATGGATCTCTACATACATTATTTCTTGATTGTCGTGTTTTCGTGTTTCGTAACTTGTTCGAGTCCATGAGTACTAGCTGGATGAAAAAATATCTTACTAGACGTGTGAACTACCCCTTACCCATCCCCCGTGTCTTTCGTGGAGAATAGCAGCTGCATACGACACGTGCAGGGTGCCAGATTTACCCCTAGCCGTTCACATGTCGAAACTGATATTTCAAAACACATATATAGTTGTCTTTTATTTGTTTTCCTGGTTTTCTTCACCGCTTGCCATGACATCAGTTACTTTCTAGTCTTCATCTCACATATGTTATTTTCATGTCTTGTAAATTCTATTATGTTTTCGCATTGCCGTCGGTTTGTGTGCTTATTCCATTCCTGACTAGAAACCAACATTTTTCAGGTTAGCTATAGCTTCACTTAGCATTGAGAGATACGGGTGTACTTGCAGACAGAAACCTAGAAATTAGATAGAAGTGGTATCATTTTCATTAATTGTAAGAACCTTGTATTTTCTTTAAATATAAATGTTGTAAAAGTTATAATAAATTTATAAATGTGAATGAGTAATAAATGTTATATTTTATGATTTTGAGCATCTTGGCCGTGACAGCGTTCTACCGTCGACTCTGCGACGTAGGCTGGCTTGGACACGTCTCGTATCCGAAAAGCGGGTACGGGTCGTGACACTAACAAATGGCATATGTAAATTGCAGAAGGACCTACAGGAACCACCAGCTCGATGGTGGCTCCCTTGGACAAAGGAACCCCAGCAGGAGAAGGGAGCTCTTCCCATATCAGTGCACAAGATGAAGCGCCTCCACCTGTTAAAGTTGTAGAAACTTTGGCAGAAGTTGTAGCTACTCCAAGTGCTGTAGCGGCTAACAAGTTTGTGGTGGCTTCCTTCACAATAGTCTTTTTCACATCTTTAGAGCCTTTAATTCATCGGGTAATGAAGAGAGAGGATGTTCCATTCAGCACGGTCAGAAATTCCTCCTTATTTTTAATTGGAGGCATCCGCAGCCAAGGAGATGAAGCTCATGCCACTTTCCTGGAGCATATTTTGAATGAGGGGGAGGAGTCAATTAAGGTTTATAAAGACCCTAAAAGAGGAGACGTTGAGCTGCTAGTGAATGCAGAATACGAAGCTATGGCTCGAGAGGCTGAAACTAATAAAGCCAATTTTAAAGCTTTCTTACTGGCTTTTACGAGACAATCTTCTGAGTTGGAAGTCCAGATTTTTGAAGTAGCTTCTACTGCCGAGAGTCATAAAGCTACAGCTGTGGATAAGGAAAAGAAAGCTTCTGATCTGGAGGCTGAAATCGTCCGGCTTCAGGAAGAGCTCAAAGCCATCAAGCAGAGTGTAGAAAAAGAAACTCAGCTACATCAGGATGCTATCAACCAGTTAGATGTTTTGAAGCGTCAAAAGGAGGACTTTGACCGGCTACAAAACGAAGAATTAGCTCGTCAAACAGCCGCTCTGCACCCATTTGACCACTAATTTGACCCAGAGTCAGGAAGAGTTAAAGCCAGACAACGGGTGCTGGATTCTTGTACTGAAAGAGCCAAAGCCTTGAGGAAGCGGATTATGGAACTCATCACTTACACTTCAGAATAAAATGACCAAAAATTGTTACCTTTTTTTTTATGATGTATCTTTTTGGACATGTTAATCAAAAGGAAATGAAATGAGAAGTTTTTTTTTGTGGTTCCTTACTTGTTGCATACCTTGTTATAGATATAAGTAATAGAATGGAAAAATATATTCAGAGGTACTGGACGTGATATATTTCTTGATTAGAAAATAACGATATTTATTACATCTGCTCAGAGGTAATGTGGACGTGGCAGAATATAATGTTGAAAATATTATTATTTCAATAGACGACTTTGTCAGAGGTAATAGTGATGTGACAAGTTGCTGACGCAGATATTAAAATTCAGAGGTACGGAGGACGTGAATTCTTCTTTCTGTTTTAGATTTGAGGATTTATCCTCTATGGCTTTATTTACGAGAAAGTAAATAAAATACAATAAATACTAAGACTGATGAATGAATGGACGGTCTAATTTCTTAGGGGAGAGAAACTGAATGAATGAACAGTCACCTCAGTTTTCGAGGAAGAGAATGAATGAACAATCGGACTTTTTTAGGGAGAAAAAGTGAATGAATGAACAATCACCTCTTTCGATGAGGAAAAGTCGCATCGGTTCTCAAAGCCAATCATCTAGTCATTCTGTCTATAAATAGAACAAAACTTATGTAGATGTTGTCAACTTCTTTTCTCTCAGTACAGAAGATATGCTCACTCTGAAGATTAAAGATACGACTAAGACGCCTCCTGCTGAGCCTCCAGTGCCTCCTCAGAAAGAAGTGATGGAAGGCTCAACTTTTACTGCACCAGAGCAGGACTTAATTGCCAAGTTGGTGGAACCTGAGAAGACTATCGAAGAAGAAGCCGTGAGGACAGGTGCCTGTGAGTTGCTGGTGTGTTCAGACAACGAGATGTTTAAATTGCTGGCAAATTATGTATTTAACCAGGAAGGGTCGGGTCCTCGTCCCTGTCCTTGATATTATGTACCTCTTTCTTCTTTTAAATAATACGAATAAAAATGAGTTTTATTTACAACATTTTTCTGAACATTTTGCTCTTATACATAATATTTCCTGAGAAATTTGCCATTGATAGGCATCATAGCAATTCTGCCATCCATATATGTTAATTTGTAGGCTCCATTTGAGAAAACCTTATTTACCACATAAGGGCCTTCCTATTTTGCCTCGAATTTACCTTTGCTCATGTGGGTCATAGTCATAGGACGTCTGACCATAAGAACTAGCTCATCTTTCTGAAATGTTCACACTTTGACTTTGCGATTGAAAGCTTTTGAGATACGGGCCTGGTATAATTCGATATGTTGTTGAGCTAATAGCATTTTTCTCATCGAGTGCCTCCAATTCTTGAAGCCGGAGACGATCATTGTTTTCTATAGTAAGTTCATTAGCAATGGCAATTCTCAAGGATGGAATTTGAATTTCCAGCGGTAAGACAGCTTTATATCCATATACTAGAGAAAAAAGTGTACAACCTGTGGGATTACGGACTGTAGTGTGATAAGCCCATAGACATTCTCCAAGTTTCTCACCCCAATTACGTTTATTAGTAGAGACAAACTTTTTGAGGAGTTTGATGATAGTCTTGTTGAATGCTTCAGCTAACCCATTAGCTGCAGGATTATATGTCGTAGAAGCAACATTATTAATTCGGTTGTCATCAAAGAACCTAGTAAATTTTTGACTGACGAACTGTGGTCCATTATCATATATGATCCGACGAGGTACACCAAATCTGTATATCACATAATGTTTGATAAAGTTAATAACACTGCTAGTCTTCACTTCATCTAAAGGTAGGGCTTGAGCCTATTTAGAGAAATAATCAGTTATAGCCAAGATAAATCGATGTCCTTTAGATGAAGGAGGATTGATAGAACCAATTACATCAATACCCCAAGCTTCGAAGGGCCATAAGGCAGCAATCGGGTGAAGAAATTCCGACAAGTGGTGAATGAAATCTGTATAAATTTGACATGCTCAACATTTTCTTGCATAATCAATAGCATCTGATACCATAGAGGGCCAGTAGTAGCCCATACAACGGATACGATCCTGTAATTTGGGACTGGGCTGATGTGCTCCACAAACGCTGTCATGAGCTTCGCATAATACCTGCTTCGCTTCATCACCAGAAAGACATCTTAAGAGTAATCCATCAAAAGTTCCTCGAAAGAGAGTTTTGGTGGTATGATTATAATAGAATCGAAGCGATCGCCGGCGAATACTTGTAGCTTCCTTAGCATCTTCAGGTAGTATATCATGTACTACAAAGTCGATGAAAGGTGCTCTCCAATCTTCGCTGATAACATTGACTTCAGTTGAATTACTGAATTCGATATTATGGTTATTTTCAATACAAAATAGTTCTCTATTAGAGATAACAACCATTTGTTGTCTTTTGACCGGAATTGCCAAGACCGCTGCTAGGTTAGCTAAGGCATCAGCTTCTGTGTTGCATGCTCGGCGTACATGTTCGATGAATAACCCTTTGAACAAGGAATCTATTCTGATTGTCGCTTCGTGGTATGGTACCAGATCTTGATGTCGAACTTCGTATGTACCTCTAACCTGATTAACAATCAGCTTAGAATCTCCATATACTTCGAAATATTCAATATCCAGTTGTTTAGCTAACTGGAGTCCAATGAGCAAGGTATTGTATTCTGCCACATTGTTGGAGCATGACTCACTAAGGAATAAGCTCTCTGAATAGCTAATCCATCTGGTGAAACTAGAACAATTCCTACTCCAGCGACAAGGGTGCCTCCAGGTCCAATTCTAAATGCTCCGTCGAAGAATAAACGCCAAGTAGGAAATTCTTCTGAGATCATATTTGATTCCAATATTTTATCCGGAATCTCATCATAGAGTTTAGATGTCTCAGGGACAGGATGAGTTGCTAAGAAATGAGCAAGTGCTTAGCCTTTCACAGACTTTTGTGGAACATACACCATGTCATATTGTGTTAATAATATGGCCCATGTAGCAAGCCTAGAATTGAGTGTACTGGGCTTCTTCATTAAGACCCGCAGAGGATTAACTCAAAAAATAACATGAATGGTTTGGCCAATGATGTAATGCCTTGTCTTTTGAACGGCAAACATTAAGGCTAAGCATTCCTTCTCTACCGGACTATAACGATGTTCAGCTCCAATCATCGTCCGACTAAGGTAATAGATAGCTTGTTCATGACCTTCTTTGTTCTTCTGAGCTAGCAAAGCTCCCAATGAATGGTCCATCGCCCGGACATACATCAAGAAGGGTATTCCTGAGATCGGTGGTACTAGGACTGGTGGACTCATCAAATACCGCTTTATGTCATCAAATGCTCGTTGATATTCTTCTGTCCAAATAAAAGATACACCTTTCTTCATTAACTGAGTAAATAGTCTGCAACGTCCAGACAAATTCAAAATGAACCTTCTGATATTAAGCAAGTCGACCCTGAAATCCTCGTAGCTCTTTTAGGTTGCGTGGAGGATGCATCTCTTGAATGGCTTTGATCTTTTCGGGATCAACGTGTATACCTTTAGAGGTAATGACGAATCCGAAAAATTTGCCACTAGAGACTCCCAAGAAAGACTTGGTGGGGTTCATTTTGAGTTGATACTGGCGCATTAGATTGAATATGGTTCTTAAATCTTGGATATGATCTTCCTTTAGACGACTTTTGACAGCAATATCGTCAACATAGCATTCGACGGTCTTTTGCAAATGATCTCGAAAGATAGTACTCATAGCCCGCTGGTAAGTTGCACCCGCGTTCTTAAGACCGAACGGCATAACTGTATAGTAGTATATTCCGCGGGGAGTACGGAATGAAGTGTGTTTTTCATCTTCAGGATTCATCCAGATTTGATTGTATCCAGAAAACCCATCCATGAAAGAGATTCGTTCGAATCCACAAGTATTATCGATAATGACATCAGTAACTGGGAGAGGGAATTCATCTTTAGGACAAGCGTCATTGAGATCTCGAAAATCTATGCACACTTAAACTTTATCGGTCTTCTTTAAGACTGGTACAAACGTTGGCTATCCAGTCAGGATGCTGTTCTTTTCTGATAAAACCACAAGCGATAAGCTTTCTGACTTCATCATCTATCGCATCCATCATTTCAGGCTTGAATCGCCATTGCTGTTATTTGACTGGCTTGACATTAGGCAAAATATTAAGTTTATGAGTTACGACCTGAGGATCTAAACCCGGCATATCTTCATAGCTCCAGGCAAAGACATCGATATATTCACGAATGAGATGAATCAATTCTTGTTTATCATCCTCTAGGAGATTTTTGCTAATGAAGATCGTTCGCGGTACACCTTTATCTCCAACATCGATCTGGATTAGTTGATCTTCAGTAGGTGGTTCTCGTTGTTCAAAATGTGAGTGTCCATCCTTTAACCCCAAGGATCTGCTTCAGGAGCTTCTTCAATATCATCCTCGTCATTTTCTGAGAACTTAGCAGACACCATATTAGAAGATATTGTCACCCGATGGACGTGACCAATACTGGTGTCAGAGTCCCATGAAATGGAATCTGAAAAATTAGAGTGTTCATCTTTATCAGATTCAGAGGCTTGTGGAGTTATAACTGGTGAAGTATAGCCCAGCCCATGTTTTATTTTGCTATAGTATTGTTGTGATTTTCTTTTTGGAACAGGAATACGAATAAGAGTTCGCCTTCCTTTGCCGCCATTGAGACCAGTTTTGAAATCATAGCCCATTTTACGGATGATTGCCTTAGATTGTGGACTATAACGACGTAGTTGTAGCCTTCCTGTATCATCCTTTTTATTATCACTGTCAGGCATGATTTTTTGTTCTGTTCTTTTACTAAAAAGTATAGGAGTTTCGCCTTTCTTTCGAGAAGGCACTAGGAAGAACGATTCTTGTATTGATTCAAATGATACCACATTTTGGAGAGATGGTACGACTCCTATTGTAAGTGGTTTGAAGCTATCTAGCATATCCAAATAACATCGAGTATGATAAGAGACATCAGTATACTGTAAAGGAGATGCTACTTTATTGATCTTTACATCATCATTTACAATAGGACCTTTAGCCTTAGAAGGCTTAGTCAGATTGATAACCAAAGGAGTATAAGAAGAACGAGAATGAGGGAGAGGTTTTTTACGATGAAGGTCGATTACAAGTGGCTCAGAAGAGGTGATCTCCCTTTGTTCCTGTCTAATACCAGGAGGCTGCTTCTTATGAGAATGAAGGTAAATGGTCAATGTCGTGGAAGACTGAGGACAAGAAGTACGTCCTTTGACAGAGATCACCAGAGTGTCATTTGGCACGCCTTTCTGTTCTTCGTCAATATCCATTTCTAATACCACCTTCATGAATTCCTCTTCATACATACGAGAATCGTTATAGCATGCTTCAACCCCCCTGAAAGGATTTAAGTCTACAACTTATTTTCGTACTTCTCCATTACCATCCACATATTTGAAACATTGGTAGAGAGTAGAAGGTACAATATTGTGTTCGTGGAGGAATGGTCTTTCCAGCAAAGCATTGTATGAGCCATGATTATCAATCACATAGAAAGTCACCTTCGTACGAAGATTGCCGATTTGAAGTTTCAGGCGTATCATCACCAAAGGTTCACTTCTTCCTTGATTGAACCCCAAGATAGTAGTGATAGTTGTAGAAACGTTGTGCACCGGGATCTTCAAAGCATCCAGCAAAGTCTTCGGCATGATGCTAAGTGCAGATCCTGGGTCAATTAGAATGTGATCAACTTTCATAGTGTCCACATATCCTGTGAAGTAGAGAGGACGATCATGACGATTGTCTTCTAACAGCATGTCATCTTGTGTAAAATGATGTTAGGCATCAGTTCAAATACACTATGACAATGTGTACAACTGACAGGCTCCTTTCCAGGCTTCTTGAGGAGAGTAAGACAGGCATCAGCCTGCATCAAGGCTTCACTCAGCGTTTTTTGAGTCTCTTTTGAGAGACGTAAGAGTTCGAAGATTGACAATCTCGCTGGAGTGTTAGCCAATTGAGCCAGTATGTCAAAATTATATGGCTTCTCAAGTTCGAGAGATGAGGACTTCTTCAACGATTTATCAAAGCGGACAGGTTGTTTTCCATTGTCTACTGATGTTGGTTTGGGAAGAATCGGTTCCACTACTGGCGAAGATGTAGATGGTATATTCTCAACAGAGGAAGATGATACAGAAATATCATCAGGAGATGGAGCAGGATTCTCTTGAGTTTCGGGATACTCTCGGAGGTAAGGTCTTCCAGATCTGGTACCGATTAAAATTTCTTCTTCTGCTACAGGTTCAAAGGATACCATGTTGTAGATTTTTTCGATTTAGTTTTAGACTGCTTCTTTTGATTGGAAGAAGAAGGCGCTTCAACGTCTGCCACTAGATCTGGATGAATCCACATGATTTCTTCTTTATCAGTGGATAGTGGAACAAGCCCCTCATTTTGGGGAGGTGGAAGATTCACGATCTCAAGAGTAGCCCTCGGAATGGGGACGACACCATCTTGCACTAGTTGTGGTGGAAAGTCACCAAATTGTACAGAGATGACATTGGCCGTTACAGTTTTCTCGTCCTGTTGGAGAGTAACTGCACTAGAGTTGACCATCTCTTGGATTTTGCCCTTGAGCACGTAGCATGCTCGAGTTGGTTGTCCTATAAACCTGTGATAAATACAATATTTAGGGTGATCAGTCTTACCAACTTCCTCTGGCAGTTCCGCCTCCGGCAGTTGAAGCTTATTGCTTTTTATCAAGCAAT